>QZLH01000139.1:20276-38924 GCA_003833135.1 Oehlia diaphana | reverse complement strand
CCTTATCCTTAGTAGGTTTAGCTTTAATTGTATTTTCTGTTTTCTTTCCCTGATTTTCTTCATCTTCCTCACCGATTTTTTTTTCTCAAGATTAATTTTTCACTTGTATTTTTTATTTTAAACTCCTTTTTTTTTTTTGAAATAATTTATCATTAGATCACATTGTTATATGAATAAAAAAAAAAATTTTCGGTTTCGTCTTACAATGCAGGTAATACCTTATCCTTAGTAGGCTTAGCTTTAATTGTATTTTCTGTTTTCTTACTTCGTTATTGATATAAAAAATAGAATTCCACAATATAAAACGTGACTTAGTTGGCTAAATGAAATAACTTTCAAGTATGTATGAAAATCGAATGTTCTTTGGGAAACGATACCAAAGAGAAGCAGTTTAACTAAAGTCTGTGATTACATGATCAAGAGACGTGATCGAGATTATTATTACCTGAGAAAATGTGGCGTAGCTGAAACCCGGGAAAATTTCGGCAGGTGCGACCCTTCAGGATTGAGCAAAGCTCAGACATTTAGAGTATTCGATATAGAGCATAGCATTAATTGTTTGCATTTTCATACAGGTTCGTTATTTCAGAGGACAAAAGCTATCTCAAAAGGATTCCAATTATTATACTGTTGTTAAATCCCCTTCGTAATACAGTAATATCTCTGAGTGATAATGCGTGAAATGGGCTTAGCATAGAGTCTATTGGATTGTTTCGTTTAAAGATCATGAAATGCTATCTAAAAAGTATTATTCGAGTTTAAGAGAAGGAGGAGAAAAATCGGAACTGCTTAATTTATTTTTTCATCTAGCACATATTATGTTGTTATTGTTTATTAATCCACAAACCGATAGATTATGAATTATTAGACACATTCTGCGTGTAATACATGGTTGTTGAAACTACAAAGTAATTGCGTAACACTAAACATGAATATTCCAATATACACATACCCTATGTAATTGTAACGTTTTGATTAATTTCAGTCTGCTACAAACCTCGATAGTTGCCATTTGTGTTTCGCACGTTGAGTTTGCAAATAACACCATGTTATTGTTTCATGATTGCGAAAACATCATAATATTGATATCGTGATGGATATGTAATTCGTATTGGTCAATCATCTGCATTAAATTTTAAAAATCCGTTCTACTCGTTATACAGTCTATATCTATATATAGCTTCAGCATACAAATTATTCGCCTGGTGATCCTGCTCGTTCGTATTCCACCTCTTTGAGTGTTCATTTCATGGACAAATTTTTTCTACTGTGTAGGAACCAATATATCCATATAATAACAGAACACGCTAATGATAACTAGTAACCATTACTACAATGATGTTCAATACTAAAAAGAGGATATGATATTATATTGCAATCCCCTCTGGTCCACAAAATTTATTTATTCGAGAGTGTACTCCATTAAAAGTGTGGTTACACATTAGATTTTATTCATTTCGAAACACAGTCTACTTTTTATCGACGTCATTATCATGTGACACTCTGAGCAATGTTTAGGGTATCACGTGTTATCTATTATTTGTTTCAACGAAGCTGTCGAGGGTCCTATATCAAGCCTGGGGGTTCTCGAATGCTTTAATGTGCACGTTCTTGTATACCGTTGATTCCACTATTAACAAATTGTCAAACTATTTCTGATACTTCGCATCCTAGTCATAACATATATCTTTAGTTATAATATATTGGTCATATGATATCGATACCTAAAGGTCTCATCTCATGTGCCCTCTGGGCAGTTTATGACTGATCTTTAAAGTATTGTCTAAAAATATCATTGAGCCAGTATTCGGTTCATGAATCATGAAAAAATAAATGATGTGGAGATTGAGAACACAAATAACCTTCATGAATTCCAGAATTATTCATTAGAAAATTACTATAATCGACTATATGGCTAAGCTCAGTATCACACGAGTTGCTGTTAAAGTGTTAATCCAGAACCATATTTAATTTCTATTCCTGTGTACCCTTTGATTCCGAAAAAATAAAAATAAATATAATATATCTCATCTATCATTGTTGCTTCACATCTATGCCTACTTTTGTAATTTTTTGAATATAGTTGTCGACAATTGCTATGCTAATTCTTAATACTACTATATGATTTCATGCCATATTATCGCATGTCTGAAGAGAACTTTAGAATCAAGTTGTACTGTACCCAAAAAATAACTCATCACAGTATATACTCCACGCATTTCTTCTTAATGTCACATATAAACACAACTATATAGTTAGCATAATCGCAAAGATTGATTTAAACAATTGTGAGCAAACTGCAGTGAAAGTTTGTCAAATAGCCAGTTCGGGATATTAATTCTTCAGTGAAACTGTGCAAAGCTCATTCTTAGGCATGCACACCCTACACGTAGAGATTTCGAAGTATTAATGAAATCAGTTAATTGTTCGGAGGAACCTTCACAGTTTTGCCGTCGATGAAATCAGTTAGTTGATTATGGCATTTTTGTCTCTGTTTTCAAAGGCACCCTTTATAATAAACTCCCTCAACTATATAATCCATTGTAAAAAAAGGCACCTTTTCTTTTGCTTGTTTGCTATCTTAGTTCATCAACCTACCTTATATTTCTTAAATGTATCCGTGGCCATAAATCCAAGGAGTGAAGCTTACAAGTACGTTTAGGAGTATTATTTCATAAAAAAATTAATGAAGCATGTTATTAATCGTTTGACGATAAGATCCTAGTAAGTAGTAGCCGATACTTTTATTCAGCCAGAGATTGAGCTACGCCCAAATATCAATTACGGTATCATTACTCTCGAAAGAAAATGTTAAAAATAGACATTTTTCATGTCCATTAATTTAATACCACTGTACATATAAAGTGAGTATTTTTAGATTAACGTAATAACAAAAAATTCCACAATACTAGTAACCAAGTTCATTTTCTTGCGATATAATAGGCAGAAACATTAAAGTTCATTACAAGTATTGTTAATCATAAAATCTATCCGTAATCCAAGAAGGTAATTTTTTTTGTTCGAGAACTTTTCAAACATATACTAACAAAATATTGGGGAAAGATTGGGTCACGCTCATATTTTGGTTTATGTTATCCAGTAGCATTACCTAGTTTCACCGATAACATAATTTTGCTTTCCAATGTAATAATAGTCAGAAAAAATAAAACATTGCCACGTACCATTACTCTTTGAAAGGTATAATAAACATTTATTATTTTTTCGTTATAAGGACAATCTCGGAACAAACAGTTCGTTGATTATATAAAGTAAAGACTGTAATTTACACTAGTATAAACCTCTTTCCAGTTCTAGCTTCGGCATGATCTAAAATTACATGAATGGGAATAACAAAAGCTTGATTGCTATTTCGGTAAACTCCCTGAAAAATACCCCACAGTCTACCAAATGTTATCAAAAACAGGTGAACCCGAATCTCCATAAGTACCTGTTGATGATATCATATGCCATTAATACTTGTCCTCAGACATTATTAACGAAATCAGGACTTACCAAAATTTCCACTATTTCCATAGACGAATAGAACAGAGGCTTCTCTAGAGAGACTCTTAGGCCTAAAATATTTCCATTTATCTAACACATACCCATGTGTATGGAATGTTGTCCTACCAACCTTCTCAACCTTAATAAAGTCGAGCTTTTTCTTCTGATTATTTGGATCGTTTTCAACGGATTGTTTATGTTCTTTAATAATAACTTCAGTTCCAAATGGAATGTTACTAGGTATTGATATTTCTCATTTGTTGATCTCGCAAAAGCATAGTCAAGAAAACGTCCTTCTTCGTCAACACCATAAAAAGTATACATAACTTCAGCGCAATTATCCCTAGGTATCATACCCTGATCATTAAAAGGAGTCAACAAGCGGACAAAATTAAGTCAAAACTTTAATGGGTGCATACTTGGTCAGAACTCTCTGGTTGAATTACGAGGTTACTATTTCTAACTCCATGTTCTACCGTAAGTATATATCTTTTGTTTTCATCTTGTTCTGTTCTAAACACTGGTCCTAACGTAAATGTTTGGTCGCTATTAGGATCAATAACATTACCAATACTTATACCAGGCTTAAGCTCATCATGACGTTTACGATGAGCCGGTTCAATTTCCCCATAGTCTATTAGCACACGATAGCCTTCGAACTCGCCAGGTAAATTAACTTGCGTGCCTTTGGGTAGACATACTAAAGCAACAAGTACCGCCTTCTCGTCAACCATTCCTGAACTTACGCAAGATAATGGAGTCTCTTTATATTTATCCCAGAAGAAATCAGATACATATTCAAGCTCACTAAGAATTTTAATATCTTCAATTGGAAGAACTTTACGGTCGCCAAGCTGTTCCGCCACATCTATTTGACGTAACATAATTGCATTAGAACACGCATGAGTTAAATATTTCGAGTCTAAATAAAACGACCATTCACGTGGTGTTTCTTCATCGATTTCATCAGATGGTAAATACAAATCATCAACTGCTTCACTTTTCTTAAAAAACTAGTTGATCCTTCATTATTTTCAGGGTCAATAAGATCAAGTTCTGCAATTACTTGCTGGATATTCGGCCTATCATCTGTTTCGTATTTCCAACATTCTATTTAAATAGATTGAAATTAGATTGCGACAAGAAGAATAAAAATTGTATTAATACCAAAGGATTCATTTCTCTATGCTTACTTTGATAAAGTTCGATAAATTTAACATTCGTGTTTGGAATAGGTTTTTCTCTTAGTCCATTAAGAATATCTAACATAAGAGAAGTGTGATCTTTCATCGTTTCATAATTAAAAGGCGATGAGCGACTTGTTAATTCTCAGAATGTTACTGCAAGGCTATAAATATCGGATTTCTCGTTCATCTTATATGGAGTTTTTCGGTCAAATGCTTTAGGATCCACATAAGGTATTACCCCCATACTTCAGTATTATCACAACGCTTTCCTTTTCAAATGAACGGCTGAAATCTGCTAATTTAATCGTGACTTTATGTATTAAGATATTATTGGGATGCTAAAAAAAGAAGGTATTAGTTACACAATGTAGCGAACTAGTTTATTAGGTAGATGTTTAGACGTTATGAATATACTTACAAGATCCCCATGTACTATACCCTTATAATCGTGCAACCATAAAATTGCACTTGTAATCTCTCTTGCAAACCTTAATTGAGTGCTCCATTCAATGACATTGTTCCTTAAATAATTTCTCAGTGTTCCGCCTTCTGCATATTCAAGAACAAGCGAATACCTTTCCTCATCTAAAGAAAATTAACACGTCAACGAAAATATTATAGGTTTATCGGAAAATTGTCAGGTTACCTTCTAATTTAGTATTCTAATTTAGTAACTCCGTAGAATCTGATTATATTTGAGCATCAACTATTTTTGTCAAATAAACCTAGAGGCAAGTAATATATAAATAAATATACAAGTAATATAAAGAAATAATATCTTATTACGCACCTTAAAATTTTTGCGGGAAAGTTGGCTGAACTTCCACATATTCCTACATGCTTTATATCTTGCTGGGAAAAAGTTAAGGAGATATGAGGCGTGATTAGCATTGTCGTATGATGCCAAGGCCTCTATGAAAGCACATGCCTTTTCACATGTAGATCTACCGGAAAGACACATAGTTAGTCTTACGCCCGGCGATCTCAAAATTGTGAGTCCCTCGGCCTTTAATAACATATGCTTTCGTCGACACTATTTACTTATAGGGTAGGTCCTATGTCGCGTGTAGACTTTCTTTCACATTTTTCTCATGTTTGTTCGGGAAAAAAATAGATGTACTGGTTAGCATGTATTTTTTCTTTTCGAAAATTAATATGTCGCACAGACCTGTCTGGTGATCTATTAATTTTTGTCGCACAATTTCCGAACTGATGATCACTGCTCCGGACTAGTTATTTTAGGATTTCACATATCATCCAGATCCATATCTAACGATTTTGATTTTAATAGTGATTCAATATTTTACTTGTTTTTCTTTGTTTAGATGTCCTTAAAGTGCCATTTTTCATAAAACACAACAGAAAAGCCTTCTAATGATATTTCATGCAAGACTAAATATAAATAGTTCTAGTAAAAGAAAAGAAAGTTTAGACTTTATTTGTAAGTCATATTTGGTGAATTCTATCTCTTCTCTTTATTGTTTCAATCACTTCTTTTAATATATCGTAACAAAGAGTATGATTCAGAATGAAAATTTATATCGACGTTTATTATTAATGAAACCAGTAAAAATATATAATAAGAATATAGAAATTATATAGAAATAAAAAAAAACAAAGAAAAAGGAATGAAAAAACAAAAATAAAATTTAGAGATTAATTTATAAACAGAAAATGTCATCGCTACTATAAATTCTATATACTAAGAAATTGTGAAAGTTTGGTATGCATATTTATTAATGAGGGCCTTTTTTAAAATTTGAAATAATTTTATAATTGGTCATGTATAATCATAACAGGATAGAATCTTATAGACCTTTCCGTATTTTCATTGATTGCGCTCATAATAAACATTGTATAGAACTTTCCTATAAATTTACTTTCTATCTAATTCACACTTTATTAAATAGTAGATATATTTACTTAAATAAATGAATTTAGTAAAATTTCGGTTAAAACCAGCTCGTTTCCGAACAAGTTTCCTGTATAAGACCTTTGACCATAATTCAGACGAAATTATCAGTGTAAACAAATTTATATACGTATTACAAATCTTTTTGCCGCCAAATCGCTAATCGATCAATAGATAACATTGATCGAGTCAGTTAAAATTCATTAGTATAAGAGAATTTAAAAATGAGAATATATAAATGTTTTGGAAATTACCAGATATTTCTCAGCTGAAACAGTGCTTTATATATTATGATAGGCACAAAGCCTATAGAAAAATCGCCACATGAAATTTGATCATTTGATGGCCGACGTGTTGATGACCGACATGATTGGTTCCACTATAAATAAAAAATAACCATCGTAACAGTCTTTTTATTTCGGAAAAGGAGATGATATTTTGTATTTACGGCTCATAATAAAATTATCGCTATTACAACAAATTTGGAACTAGGTTTCGGCAAAATGATAATAATTAAATATGAATTACTAATTCTTATATCAAATAAAACAATTTATAATTCATTTTAAACAAATAATACGATGTGTCACAACATTAAGTGGAACATTCGATTCCGAAAATTCTTGTATTTCGTCGATCATTTTGATCAATTACTTTTCTTCTCACAAATTATAAAATCTCTCTTTCCACCTATTTTGTTAAAATTTATTAAAACTAAAAAAAAAAAATGCTTGATTCGATTAATATTTTTTTAGGTTTCTATTTTTTAGTTGTGGGATGTATTACTTATAAATTATTTATTTTGCCATATTTTATTTCTCCCTTAAGAAAAATTCCTGGTCCACCATCTGATAGTCTAATTTACGGAAATCTTAAAACACTTATGAAAGAAGAGGTAGAAATATTGTTAATATTAGTAATTCGCAGTCTTAATTCTTACTTTAAACATATTTTATATAGTCTGGTGTACCACAACTTGGATGGGTTGAAGAACATGGAAAAGTTATAACATTTCATGGATTATTTAATAAACCGAAACTTTATATCGTAGATGCAAAATTAATTCAAGAAATTTTATTGAATAAGGCATATGATTTTATTAAGCCTCCTAGTGTGGCAATTCTTTCACTAATCGGTAGAGGTCTTATACTTGCGGAAGGTGAAGATCATAAGAGACAGAGAAAAATGGCGAATCCTGCTTTTACGTATAGTAACATCAAAGTAATTATACTTCATAATGGAAATTTAATTTATGAATTAAGTTAATATAATATATATATTTATTTTAAATTTAGGAAATGGTGCCATCATTTGTTCGTGTAGCTTCTACCTTAAAAGATTTGATAGAAGATAAGATAAATTCAGGAGAAACTAATATTAACCTTACACCTTACATCTCGAAAGCCACTTTGGATGTTATTGGTTTAGTAGGTGAGAAAAAAAATTTTCTTTTAATATTTACATTTTAACATTTAACACGTTTTACAATAATAAAATTACGTTTATAAATGTTATTTTAGGATTTAATTATGAATTTAATTCATTGACGTCCCCAAATGAATTAGCAGTAGCTTATGATTCTCTTTTTAATAGCCCAGTAACTCCTTTACGCATTGCTCTTAATCTCATATCGAATTATATTCCATTGGTTAGAGAAATTCCACTAGGACCAAATAAAAGATTTAAAAATGCGTGCGAAGTTTCTAGCCGTGTATCAAAGAGGTTGGTTGAAGAAAGATATAACGAGGCTAAAAACGGAGAATTAAAAGGAAAGGATTTATTATCCTTGTTAATCAATATCAATAATAAACTACCTGCTGAAGAAAAAATGTCTGATGAAGAAATAAAGTATCAGGTAATTAGAAAAAATTTGTTATTACTCATTTATTGGTTTGTTTATTTTTATTCATTTACTTTTCTCTTTTCTTTTTTTTATTTAGATCATGACATTTTTATTTGCAGGGCATGAAACAGTAGGTATATCAACTTGCTGGGCTTTGTATTCACTTGCAAAACACCCACATGAGCAAGACTCATTGCGTGAAGAGCTGGTAAAAGCTTTTCCTGATAAATCAAAATTCAATCCTACATATGATGATATTAATTCTTTGGAATATTTAAATTGTGTGGTCAAAGAATCTTTAAGATTAAATCCTCCAGGTAAAAAATTTAATATTGATAGTTTTTAACAAATCAAATTTTTATTCTAACTTAGTGATTTCTCATTTTAGCATCAACTATTGTTCGAACCAACCTTAAAGATGAAGTTATGGAGAATTATTTCATTCCAAAAGTACGTTTAAATTTTATTTCTGTTAAAGAATTCTTTTTAAATTTTATTTATTTATTTATTTTTATTATTTATAGAATACCGAAATATCATTGGGAATTTTAACACTTCATAAATCAACTGAAGTTTGGGGCCCAACAGCCGATAATTTTGATCCAAAAAGATGGTTGGATACTTCTTTAACTAAAAATGTATCAAACTTAAATTATTTACCTTTCCTTACTGGCCCAAGAAATTGTATAGGCAGTAAAGTAGCTTTAACTGAATTTAAAGTATTGTTGAGTATGTTGATTAGAAATTTTGTTTTTAAACCAATTGAAGGATTTCACATTAGAAAAAGATCTTTTCCTGCACCCAAGCCTGATCCATATCTTGGATTAGCTGTATCCATAGTTGAATCTTAACAAAATATTGTTTTATTATAAGTTTGTTTATGATTAGTGGGCATATTTTAATGAGTGTATCGTATAATGTATATAAAACAAAGACTGACTTACTGCGTATAGTACGTTACATTCGCAATCTACCTGCTGTGCTAGTGCTTTATCGCTTTCAAAAAAAAACGTACAGTAGATTAAGTCGAAATTTTAGGAGGAAATAAGTTTAAAGTGTAATTAATATTTAATAATAACTTAGACAAATATTTTCCATTATAATAAAATTATCGTTAATACTAGTTAAATGATTGGATAATAATATATCTAGGAAATACAACAAATAATATATATATAAATTTATAACTAAAATTTCCTATATCTTTAGCGGTTCACGTATTCCGTTGTGTTTCAATAACAAAATATCCTCAATAAAATTATTGTTTTATAGTCAGATGAATAAGATATTTTGATCGAATTTTACATAAAGATTTGTGCGAAGTAGATTATAAATAAGTATGAAATTAAGCGTATATAGTTAAGCTTGAGTTAAATACTAATAAATGAAATTATCAGTTCTTCTTTAACTTATTTAACGTATAAGTAAGATTTTTTTTTAATAATTCTTTAATTATAGTTTTACTTTAATGTTTCGTAATATATTTCAAGCTACTTTAAATTTTATCTGCAAATAACATGATTTCTTTATTATTTTTGGCTGGTTATGTGAATTAATTCTCAAAATCATATTATTTATAAATGTAAACTCTCAAAATTCAAATTTTTTCTAAATTTCTAGTTATTATATATGAATTTTTTGTATGTATCGTTTATACTATTAAGTATTTAATCATACGTACTGCGCCATAAAAATTGTTACGTCATATTTATTTTATTACATTCTTGTTTTGATAAATTCATTTTTTTTTGCTACCAAGCTACTTGTCCCAAGTGTTAGTATATTCATCATATTGTTTTAATAAAAAAACAAAGAAGCCGTCTATATACTTTATGTGAATTTCGTTAAATCAGTCGCACTTCAAACCTTTCATTTACCTTTAGGACTTTTTCATTTCCAAAGCCAAAACTTGTAGCTTAGTACTGTCAATAAGAGAGAATTATGATTTATCTATTTTCAATGCATAATTTAATAAATTTAACAAAATGAAAAAAGAGAAATGAAGAAATTTAAAATATAGAACTTTACTACGTACTGTAAATGTGCGATAACACTTTCATTGGCACATACGCAGCAAACCTATCAACTGAAAACGTTATTAGTCAACTTACTGTGGCAAATGTTGCCGTAGAGTATAAATAGTTTAAATACCGTAGAGCATTGATTAAACTACCTCCCAAGGGTTTTGGTCCAAATTTTGTAAGAAACCCGGATATTTTATATAGTTGATTTTATTTGTATTTATTGTATTTATCAAAATTTTATATTTATTTATTTATTAGACGAAATTTTTTATTTAGATTTTTATATCTTTATCATTACAACTATTAAAATTCTTCCCAAACCATAAAACGATAAGAAAGCGCTACAAAATACTTTTTATATCGTTTAAGAATACTGTATTTGATCAACACGCAATTTTCGCATCTCTAATCTCTATACAAGATACCCCCTTCAATACAAAATACCCCCTGATTAAACTACCCGGGTATTTTGCAAAATTCGGGGTAGATTTGTTAAAAACCGGGGTAGTTTAATTAGTGCTCTACGGTAGTTTAATAGCATAAAATAGTTTAATAGTATAAATAGCTAACAGCATTGATGTACATTGGAAGCTTCCAATGACTTTTTATCGAAATTGGAAGACTTGGAATTGAAAGAATTGGAAGATTCCAATAGCTTCCAATCTTCCAATGCACATCACTGCTTAACAGTATAAATTTTAAATCTCTCCGAATTTGTTATCAAAATTAAAGTTTTCATACTGATCTCTGATTATGAATTTCATGAAACAATAATATTTTATTTTTCAATGATTGAAATTATTCTAAACTCTGAACAACAATGATGAGCAAAGTGCTTCAGAAGAAGAAAGCTTTATATTAGACCAACTTAAGAAAAGACGTCAAATTGATTAGTTATAACTACAGTAGTTATAACTCATATGTGATACGGCTCATCCCAATGTGATCGAGTTCCAATTGCACCTCTAAATTAAAACGAAAAGTTCGTATTTTAATACATTGAACTTTCGCTAATACAGTGTATTAATAATAATTTCATTTAATAGTATTTAACTCTATTTGCTAAATCCGATATTTGTACTTAAAAAATGATAATTATATTTCTATTATATTGCTTTTATTCTTTTATTCCTTAAATTCCGAGTCGATCTAATTATCTAATTGACTAAAAATAGTTTTATTCAATGCCGAGTAAACAGTCATTTTAATTTTCCCATATCTGGTATACTTTTTATATGATTGAATTGTTGCTATGAATTAGTTTTAGTGGCTTACAATATATTGACCAATTTAATTGGTACGATTCCCACAATTGCGCCAATTTACACTGATATAGAACGAAAATCTCGTTTTTTTAGATCGTAATAATAGTTTATTGAGTGGCATATTATTCAATGAAAATAACCCGTTTTAGCAATTTCTTACTATGAAATGAAAGATGTACACAATTCTTACAATTCTTTTATTCCACAGATTATTCCAGAAATAATTCATTATACAATAACTAAATGTGATATGAGTTACATTTATTATCGTTATGAATAGTTCAAAATAACAAGTCATTAAAAAAAAATGATATTTATTTTAAATAAATGACTTTGGCACATATTAATAAATGCGAAACTAACTTATAACAATAAATAATAATAATATTTACATATTTCTATATTGTAGTTCATTTCCTAATAATCGTTTTGATTTAAATTCCTTTTATTATATTAATTGAATTCGTTCTTTTGATTATTAAATGGATAAGCACATCATTGCTTACATTATTCACATGGAGTTAAAAATAGCCTATTTATTGTCCAATAAAATTTAATTGCAGATAATGATTGCAGATCCCAAATCAAATAACGCCATCCATTCTAATACAAACAAAAAAATCAAACAAAGATAATCAATCATTCTAGCGGAAAACTAACAGCGCGATAAATCATATAATAATACGTTATTTTCTTTTTCTAACTTATAAAATCTCTCACTTATTAAAAAAAAAAAATATGATGAATTTGACTTCATTTGTTGGGTTCTTTGTGTTAGGAGTTATTGGATGGGTTATTTACAAAATCTTTATTTGGCCATTTTATATATCTCCTTTAAGAAAGATCCCTGGTCCACCATCCGAAAATCCAATTACCGGAAATTTTAAAGAACTCACGACAGAAGAGGTAACATATTATTAACATTTCTAGTTTGGCAGTCTTTAATTCTTATTTTAACTTACTTCCTATTTCTTGATATAGTCTGGTTTTAGTGAACCACAACATAGATGGGTTAAAAAATATGGAAATATTGTAAAATACCATGGATTATTTAATGAACCAACCCTTTATATCGCTGATTCAAAAATAATCCAAAGAATGACGTTAAGCAACGCCTATAATTTTGTTAAACCTTTTAATGCATCTGCTCTTGCAATTGCCGGTATAGGTCTTTTATTTGCGGAAGGTGAAAATCATAAGAGGCAAAGAAAAATGATGAATCCAGCTTTCACTTACAGTAACATCAAAGTAATTATATTTCATTGCAAAAATTTTAATTTTGAACAAAAGTTAATGTATTTAATATTTTTATTTAATTTAGGAAATGGCACCAGCATTTGTTCGTATAACTTTAATCTTAAAAGGTTTAATCGAAAATGAAGTAAAACTAGGAAAATCTAACATGAACCTTTCACCCTACCTCTCAAAAACTACTTTGGATATGATTGGCATAGTAGGTAAGACAGAAAATAATTTATTTTATATTTCGATATTTTCACGTTCATTTTAATAATTCCTTTTCTTTTTAGGATTTAGCTATGAATTTAATTCATTAACATCTTCAAATGAATTGGCAGCAGCTTATGAATCTGTTTTTAATTTACCAGCGTCTAACTTGCGCATTGCCATAAGTCTTTTAGCAAATTATATTCCGCTTGTTAGACAAATTCCAATAGATATAAATAAGAAATTTAAAAATACGTGTGCAGTTATTGAACGCGTGTCAAAGAAATTAATTGAAGAAAAATATAATGAAGCTAAATATGGTGAATTAAAAGGAAAGGATCTATTATCTTTGTTAATCAATATCAATAAAACATTACCCGATGAAGAAAAAATAAATGACACTGAATTGAAGAATCAGGTAATTAAAAAAAAATTATAATTATTTAATCACTTCTTATTTATCCCTTTTTTTTGTGAATACTTTAGATTATGACATTCTTAGTAGCAGGACATGAAACGACAAATGTTACAACTTGCTGGGCTTTACATTTACTCGCACAACATCCACATGAGCAAGACTTATTACGTGAGGAATTAGTTAAAGCTTTTCCTGATAAATCAAATTTCAATCCTACATATGATGAAATTAATTCTCTGGAGTATTTAAATTGCGTAACTAAAGAAACCTTAAGATTGAAACCTCCATGTATAAATTAAATTTAATTACTCTCAACATATCAAAAACTATTCTAACTTTAAAATTTTTTTTATTTTAGTACTGACTATTGCACGAACTAATCTTAAAGATGAAGTTTTTGGGGAATATTTTATTCCAAAGGCATGTTATTATATACAAATATGTTATTTATTTATTTAAATATTTAAAGTACTTATTAAATTTTTTTTTACTGTTCATAGAATACTCCAATATTTATTGGAGTTTCGGCACTTCATACATCAACTGAAATTTGGGGTCCAACAGCTGATAAGTATAATCCAAAAAGATGGCTAGATCCTTCCTCAATAAAAGATGTAACAAATCTAAATTATATGCCTTTCCTTAATGGAGCAAGAGGTTGTATAGGCAGTAAAGTAGCCTTAGTTGAAATTAAAATATTGTTAGGCATGTTAATTAGGAATTTCGTTTTTCAACCAATTGAAGGGCTTCACATTAGAAGAAAAGTATTTCCTACACCTAAACCTGAACCATATCTTGGATTAGCTGTATCTATAGTTGAATCTTAAATTTATTAATATTCGATGTATTTTATAATTCTATGTATTTCAAATTTTCAATAGTTATAGTCTATCAGTTTAAAAATAAATGGTTTATTATTTATTACGATTAAATATACTTTTGATTTAAAAAAATCCATATCTATGTCGCTTGTTATGCATTGTACCGATCTAATTAATTAATTAGAAAAGTTCTTTATAAAAACGCATACCAAAAAAACAAGCAAAATGATAGCGTACGTAATAAAAAAATTTAATTAAAATTATTAAATTGAGTACTATCACAATCTCAACTTCCGACTTCAGTTAATTTGAATTAACTACCATGACTTCGACATAGCAAAATGATGGCGCCAAGAAATTTTATTCCTTCGGTCGAGTCATCACGTGACAAAAATAAAATATAATCAATGATAAAATAGTGTATGATTTATTAAATAAATAATGATTGTACAATGAATAAATGCGATTTGGATACAATAATAAAATAGTAATGAAGAATAAATAAAGAAATATAGAACTGCAAGAGAATCAAAGAAATTAAATTAGAATTTATTTCTATCCATTTATTTTTCCAGTTCGACTTCCCACTATATTAATTATATAAGTTATTCTGGATGTAAGTTATTCAAAGTATAAAATATACTTCGTATAACTGCTTCACTCAACTTTTCATAAATTTATATGGCAATAATAATCTTCAAGTCTCATGAACTAGCTTTTACTGCGTAACATTTTGTTACATACGATAGTTCTTTACTAAAATATCCATCCAAAATATTTTATAAAACAAAAAAAAACAAAAAATTAAATTAAATTAATAAAAATTAATTTAGTATTGTTGTAACTCGAACTCTATCATGTCTCAAGTTGAGGCTACAGCAATACAGCAATACAATAAGAAAATAAATTTGCTTTCGCAAAATTTACCAATAATAAGCTATTGCAAACCGTAAAAAAAAAAAATTTGATTATTTAATTTGTATCATGAAATATAAAATTTTGTTGCATAAAGAACTTACTTTAATTTCTTCAAGTATTAAAAATTTGGGGCGCGAAAACTAATATAAACAAATGGATTAATTGCTTTTTTGTTTGTCTTGGCAACATATGATTCCAGAGTTGACGCAGCTCACGAAGTTTATACGTACAATACAATTAATACATCATTGCTTATAAGGTAGCAAATTTACTATTCCTGTTGTTATTTTTATCATTGTTCAATAAAAATTAAAATAGTAAATCATTTGTCACCCAAAAACAAACTCTCGGTACTCGGCACTCTATAATTCCGACCCTTATGGATATTTCGGATTCCGCAAATTATTTTACCGAAACCGAAATAATAAATAATACAGCTTTTTTTTTTATTTTCTACTTTAAATCTCTCATTCCAACTATCCTTTTAATAAATTTTATTAACAAGATAAAAAAAATGCTTGAATCGACTTCTTTAACTAGCTTTTTTGTATTAGGAGTTATAGGATGGATTACCTATAAAATTTTTATTTGGCCATTTTATGTTTCTCCTTTGAGAAAAATTCCTGGTCCACCATCTGACAATCCGATTTCCGGAAATCTTAAATCGATCATAACAGGAGAGGTAACGCATGGTCCATATTTTTAACTACATAATCGTAATTTTTATTATAACAAATATTTTTTGTTTTATTGCTAGTCTAACAGTTTTATTGAACCACAACTTAAATGGGTTAGAAAATATGGAAATATTGTAAAATACAATGGGTTGTTTAATAAACCAACACTTTTTGTCACCGATCCAAAAATAATTCAAGAAATAACGTTGAGTAAAACTTATGATTTTGTTAAACCTTATAATAAGTCTGCTATTGCAATTCTCGGTAATGGTCTTGTATTTGCGGAAGGTGACGTTCATAAGAGACAAAGAAAAATGATGACTCCAGCTTTCACCCACAGTAACATCAAAGTAATTATAAGTAATTATATTCATTGTGGAAAATTTTAATTTTGAACCAAATTAATATTTAAAACATTTAATCAATTTAGGAAATGGTTCCAACATTTATTCGTGTAACTTCTACTTTAAAAGGTTTAATCGAAAAGGAGATAAACCAAGGAAATTCTAATATTAATCTTACACCTTATATCTCAAAAACTACTTTGGATATTATTGGTTTAGTAGGTGGGAGAAAAAATAAATAAATAAATAAAATGATTTTTTCAATGTATACGCGTTTTTATAACAAGAAACTGAAAACCCTATTTTTTTTTATTTTTAGGATTTAATTATGAATTTAATTCGCTAACATCTCCAAACGTATTAGCAGAAGCTTATGCTTCTATTTTCAATAACCAACTAAATACCTTACAAGCTGCCGTTATTTTGTTAGCAAATTATATTCCATTTCTCAGAGATATTCCAGTAGAGATGAATGTGAAATTTAAGAATGCGTGTGCGACTATTGAGCGCGAATCAAAGAAATTGGCTGAAAAAAAATTTAAAGAAGCAGAAAATGGAGAATTGAATAATAAGGATTTGTTGTCATTATTAATTAATACCAATAAAACATTACCCGATGAAGAAAAAATGACACATGAAGAATTAAAAAATCAAGTAATTAAAAAAATATTGATTACTATTTATTTTATTTATTTATTGTTATTTACGTCATTTATTTACCTTTTTTTGGTAAATATTTTCAGATTATGACATTTTTAATAGCAGGTCATGAAACTACAAATATTACAACTTGTTGGGCTTTATATTCACTCGCACAACATCCACATGAACAAGACAAGTTGCGTGAAGAATTAGTTAAAGCTTTTCCTGATAAATCAAATTTCAATCCTACATATGATGAAATTAATTCATTGGAGTATTTAAATTGCGTAATTAAAGAAACTTTAAGATTAAACACGCCAGGTATAAATTAAATTTAATCTTCATTTTTTGAACAAATTAAAATTTTATTCTCAAAATAATTTTTTACTTTATTCAGTACCGGCCGTTAGACGAACTAATCTCAAAGATGAAGTTTTGGGAGAACATCTTATTCCAAAGGCATGTTATTATATTTATATAGTATATATATTTTTTGCTAAAAAAAGTCTTTTAAGTACTTATTATTTTATTTTTTTTTATTATTTATAGAATACTGAAATATTTATTGGAATTTCTGTACTTCAAAAATCAACTGAAATTTGGGGCCCAAGAGCTGACGATTTTGATCCAAAAAGATGGTTAGATCCTTCTTTAATTAAAAATATAACAAATTTAAATTATTTACCTTTCCTTAATGGTGCAAGAGGTTGCATAGGTAATAAAGTAGCTTTAGCTGAAGCTAAGATATTATTAGGAATGTTGATCAGGAATTTTGTTTTCCAACCAATTGAAGGAGTTCAAATTAAAAGGAGAGTTTTCCCTTCACCAAAAGTTGAACCATATCTTGGATTAGCAGTATCTATAGTTGAATCTTAAATTTATTATCAGATTACATTATTACTAGGGGATGGCCAAAAATGTCGTAATTTAGATTTTATAGATTTCAACCCCCCTTAGGAAATGACGGTCATCCCTTAACAGTATAAACTATTTTTGTTCAATAATCGACATAATTCATTTAGTTTTAAAATAATAACTCCTGCTTTTTTCCGTAAAAGGCTCATATTTCCGGATTAATAAACTTACATGGAATTTATCGAATTATTTACATTTTCCGTGAATGGACTCATTTTTATGGAGTTTTTACAGAAATAACGGATAAAATTTTTTATAGGGCTAGTAATTGAGTTGTTAAACAATTACAGTACCTTTAAATTCTGAGAAAACGCATATCAAAAAAAAATAGCATCAAAATGACAGTATACAGTACAACTAATATATTAAAACATGGCAAAATAATCGAGATTATACGAATTTATTCGTTCTTGTCATTAAAAAAAAAAATATTATAGCAGAAACATTAGTAATATTCCAATAATATTCGACAAAAATAATTTTTGCCGATCTGCGGAGTTCGTCTAAATTAAATTAAAGGAATCTTAGAATCTTACCACACTACCTGTGATGATTTTGTCACATGGTCACGTGCTATCCTGTTTACGTTTTTTATTATGTTTCTGAGGGACGTTTTTTTTACGGGGATCCTTAACCTGTACCCCGGGTATAGATTATTATCCTGTACCCCTTTTCCTTAAATATGATTGGTTTAAAATTGAAATTATCAGCCATAAAATTTATTGGATGTTT
>QZLH01000139.1:7483-18818 GCA_003833135.1 Oehlia diaphana | reverse complement strand
TGTATAAGGATAACTGGTAAAACAACAAATAAATCCATGTGGCTGGGGCTGATGTGGCTGATGCAGGGGAACAGGATAAGAAACGTATACCCCCTGGAACAGGTTAAGATTCCCCTTTTTTTACTGGCCTCTCTATTTGTCACTGCATTATATATCACCCGTACTACCACATTTAAAGTACTATTTATATTGTGACAGGGTAGTGTGGTAAAATTAAGTTTCGCCACACTTGTGCTACATGATCATATGTCAGATATCAAGAAATTACTTCAAAAAGTAGCGTTAAAAAATTTTTTTCTTTCGTAAACTTCCTATTAAACTCCCCATCTCCCCCATCAACTTTTCAACCAGTTTCTACATCAAGTAAGGTGAGAATTTTTGCAAGTTTATTAGTAATTATTTTTACATTAGATACAACTTGGAGCTGTTTTTTTTTTATAGTTTATAAAAAAAATTTAAAATTATTCAAAAAAAATCTTTCAATAAATAAATAATTCTAAATATAAATAATGATATTTTAGCGAATTTAAATTATTGATTACTTATTTAATTAAAATCTACAGTATTTGATATTTATTAATTATTTTTCAGTTAATTTTTTTTCGTTAAATCAATAAATATTCTTGATTTTTGTAAAGTTTTTTTTTTTTTTCTAGAAACTCCTACTGCAAAGAGGTAAATATTTTGGGAGAGGTCTTAAAAGTTTTTTTTTATATATATTTTTGACATTTTTTCTTACGGTAGGAACATCAATTTTAATCGGTACTGCGCCACATAACTGATGATCGGCAAATTCAAAAAATTATCGCAGCGAACTAATAAATATTTAATTTAGTACAATAAGAAAGTTATCAAAAAAAAGCATTTGATTTCTCTCCTAAGAAATATTTCTCTATATTAATTTCGTGTAGAAAATGATCTCGCAAAGGAAGTTGATTTTCAATACACTGAATCGGCACTTAATCAAACTAAGGCCGCTCCAAATTAATTTACACACTTATCGGAATGTCGATCATCAAGTGATATCTTCTTGGCAATTTAATCTTCAGAACAGTGAAATAAATAAATACGCTACTTTTCTCCACCTATTTCTTTCATAAAATTTAAGAAAAATGCTTAATTCGATTTCTATAGTTAGCTTACTTAGCTATTTTCTGTTAGGAGTTATAGGATGGATCACTTATAAAATTTTTATTTGGCCTCATTATGTTTCTCCTTTGAGAAAAATTCCTGGTCCACCATCTGACAATCCAATTTTAGGAAATATTAAATCACTTCTGTCGGTAAGCATTGTTTAATATTTTTAACTTAATAGTCTTAATTTTTATTATAATATGTATTTTTTATTTTATTGCTATAGCCTGTCGACTCTACTGATCCACAACTTGAATGGGTCAGAAAATATGGAAATATTGTAAAATACAATGGATTATTTAATAAACCAACCCTTTTTGTCGCCGATCCAAAAATAATTCAAGAAATATTGACGAGTAGTAAAGCTTATGATTTCGTTAAATCTCATAATGAGTTTAATATTGCACTTCTCGGTAATGGTCTTGTATTTGCGGAAGGTGACGATCATAAAAGACAAAGAAAAATGATGACTCCAACTTTCACTCACAGTAACATCAAAGTAATTATATTTCATTTTGAAAATTTTAATTTTGAATCAAATTAATATTTAATACATTTAATTAATTTAGGAAATGGTTCCAACATTTATTCGTGTAGCTTCAACTTTAAAAGGTTTAATAGAAAAAGAGATAAATCAAGGAAATTCTAACATTAATCTTTCACCTTATATCTCAAAGACTACTTTGGATATTATTGGCTTAGTAGGTGAGAAAAAAAAAAGATGGATAATTGGTTTTTTCAATGTTGACGCATTTTATAACGAGAAACTGAAATTTTTTTTTAGGATTTAGTTATGAATTTAATTCGTTAACATCCTCAAACGAATTAGCAGCAGCTTATGAATCTCTTTTCAATAAGAAACCAAGTATCTTACAAATTGCCGTTATGATGTCAGCAAATTATATTCCATTTATAAAAGATATTTCAACTGCCATGGACGTGAATTTTAAGAATGCGTGTGAAGTTATTAGCCGCGTATCAAAACAACTGGTTGAAGAAAAATATAAAGAAGCCGAAAATGGAGAATTGAAAAATAAGGATTTGTTGTCGTTATTAATCAATACTAACAAAATACTACCCGATGAAGAAAAAATGACTTTTGAAGAATTAAAAAATCAGGCATTTAAAAAAAAATATTTTTATTTATTTTTATTTATTTATTTTTTATTTATCTTTTTTTTGCAAATATTTCAGATTATGACATTTTTAATGGCTGGACATGAAACCACAGGTCTTACAACTTCTTGGGCATTGTATTTACTCGCACAACATCCACATGAGCAAGACAAGTTGCGTGAAGAATTAGTTAAAGCTTTTCCTGATAAATCAAATTTCAATCCTACATATGATGAAATTAATTCTTTGGAGTATTTAAATTGCGTAATTAAAGAAAATTTAAGATTAATCCCTCCAGGTACAAATTTGATTTTAATGGTTTTCAAAAAATTAATATTTTATTCTAATTTAGCGACTTTTATTTCTAGTACCAGTTGTTAGTCGATTTAATGTAAAGGATGAAGTTTTTGGGAAATACATGATTCCAAAAGTAGGTTTATTTATTTTATATATATATATTTTTTGTTTAAAAATCCTTTTTTTTAAAGTATTTATTAAATTTTATTATTATTTATAGAATACTGAGACATTGATTGGAATGTCAGTACTTCAAAGATCAACTGAACTTTGGGGCCCAACGGCTGAGAATTTTGATCCAAAAAGATGGTTGGATCCTTCTACAAATGCAGCAAATTTGAATTATTTGCCTTTCCTTAATGGCCCAAGGGGATGTATAGGCAATAAAGTAGCTTTAGCTGAAGCTAAAATATTAGTAGGAATGTTAATCAGGAATTTTGTTTTTCAACCAACTAAAGGATTTAAAATTAAAAAAGCATCTTTTCCTTTATCTAAACCTGATCCATATCTTGGGTTAACTGTATCTATAGTTGAATCTTAAATTTATTTTCTGAATTTATCTTCTTTTTATATACATGTGTAAACAATTACGTTATTTACTATATTTATTTACTATGTTCAATAAATGTCATAATTCATTTAATTTTAAAATGATAACTAATGTATAGTATTAAATATATCATTAACTTAATGGAGTTTTTAAATAATTCCTTTAATTCTGAGAATGAAAATTTTTGTTACATAATTTTGGCAACTAACATATTAAAACCGTAGCAAAATAATCATGATTATACGTGTATAAAGAAAAATAATTGATAAATTATATCTCTAAAAAAGATGATGATGAAAAAAAAGATAGAGGGAAAGAAAGCATGAGAAATAAATAAACTTTAGATTATTAGTTGTAGTTTGAAATATACATTATTATTTTGGTCATATGATAATGCATAGTCTTAAAATATCGATAAATTACGTATAACTTACTCATACTATAAATACTTCGAACTTGGAACTCTAGGACAGGTACTTTTAATTATTAAACTAAGAAAATTAATCATTGAGACAATTCCTGATTAAATAAAAAAGTAAAAGACCCAATTTCCGTTATTCCATAATGAATATCCTGAAGCAGTAATTAGATATGATAAATATGACTCACAATCCATGCCTCCTACTATTATTACTCATGAGAAATTTACTGACATCATCATAACAAGCCACTGATCAAGTGACTTTAATCACTATGTATTCGAAAAAGTATATAAACCTTTTTTCTTTTTTTATAGTTTTTTGTAAAATAAATACTTTTTGTTAAAAAAAAATACACAACTTTTTTTCGTAAAATACACACTCATAAATACATACACTTTTTTGTTTTAAAAAAAATATATTACGAAAAAAATATTTTTTTTCATAAAATAAATCATCTTAAAAGAGAAAGAAAGAGAGAAAGGTTATACCATTATTGTTATTAAAAGAAAGAGAGGAAGGTGTAAAGAGAGAGAAAAAACACTTCTTAAAATACACTTCTTACTTAAAAATATGTTACTTTCTATAAAAAATACACTTCTTTCTCTGAAATAGATTTTGTTACTTCAGGAAAAATAGATTCAATATCTGGCTGGTCTCTCGAAGACAGTCATACATCATTAGGGATGTTAACGGTTCGGTCCATCCAGTTTTCGGTCCAAAAACTGGTGGTTTGAGTACAAAACTGAACCGTTATAGGTTTAGAATCAGAGTTTGAACCGAAGTTTAGACTGAAGTTTAGACCAGATATTTATAGTATTTTATACAAAATTGTGTAATGCAGATCATGAATTTAAATATATCGTATATCGTCAAAAAATTTTTTATTTTAAGAAAAAAAATTACCAATATAATATAAAAAAAAAAGGAAAAAAAAAAGACATATTGCAAGTATTGGTTCAATTTTCCATTCTTTCTTTTTCTGATATCCAATTTTTCATACATATAATTGCCCTTGCCATTTCAGGATCTAACCTATTTCTAGTTTTTGAAATAGTTAATCCCGAAATTGAAAATGCCCTTTCTGATGGAACTGGGTAATTCTTTTCATAAGTTTTCCACCAAATTAAAGAATCTGTATTACTATCTACTGGAGAATTTAAGTATCGATCTAATTCATCATGCAATACTTCTTGACAAATATTATTTGGATTAAGTAAATTAAGGAAATAATCACGAGATGATCATGCTGGTGCTGATGGTATGGTTTGATTATTTAAGGGTAAATATGACAAATATAATTCTTGTAATTTACTAATAATTTCAGTTATATCATTATGACTAAATAATGTGGTTTTGTAGCNGCTTAATATATTTTCTTTTTTTTTTTAATATAGTCTGGTGAACCACAACTTAGATGGATAAAAAAATATGGAAATATTATAAAAGTCCATGGAATATTTAATGAACCAATTGTTTTTGTCGCCGATCCAAAAATTATTCAAGATATATCCGTAACTCGTGCTTATGATTTTATTAAACCTCCTGGTTTATTGGCTGATTCTATTGCAGTTGCCGGTAGAGGTCTACTGATCTGGAAAATTCGGCGCACTAATTTAGAGTTATTGTCACAATCTGATAAATCTAGATTATACAGCTGGGTAAGAGCATGGATTTTAAAATTATTTGTTAGCGAGTCATACACAATATACGCAACTCTCCTTTTATTCATATATTTCTTATATTTTGGAATTCTAATAAAATTTCTCAAGTTTGATTTTCTATCAATATGATAATATTCAGGATTTTTTGTCCATTTTAACATATCCCATCTCCCATATTGAATTTCTAATGATTATAGCTTTGGTGATATAATAATTTCAAAGCGAGTATGAATGTTATATTTATTAATCTTAAACATAACTGGTCTCCTCTTTGCGATATCAACTCAAAATCATTTGATCCAAAACCCCAATATTCACGAATAGGAATTTTCCTTAAACACTTCATATCATCAGGAGTACCATCATTCCTTACTATCTTTCAAACTTGTTTTGCCAGTAATTCCTGTAAGCTCGCTGGATAATTGTTGCATAGGAATTTTTAAAGTCATAGTGGTAGTAGTATTTAGGAATCAAGAATCCCCAAGATTGCAACAAAAAAGATGCCACAATATAATAATTTCAATAATTGCTTTGTTTCATTGTTTTTTTTAAAAAAGTTGTATTGTTAGTCCAAAGAACAATGAAATGCTAGTATTTAACCGGCAATCATGTGTATTATATCATGTGATACAACTTTCCGTTAGTTAAACTACTAAGATGTGACACGATCAGTTTATTTTTAATTAACCATTTCCTTCGCCCATTCTCATTTACATTCTTCTACTCTTCTTTTTCCCTTCAGTTCCCTCTCACCCGTTTCTTTCGCACTTTCCTTTCACCCCTTTCATCCTTTTTTACACTCTCTTTTTCATTTTTTTCATTTTCACCTTATCATTTTACCGGTAAAGTTTAAGCTTTTTTTAGTTTGAGCTTAAACTTTTTTTGTAAATTTTCCCTTTTCCTTTCTTTCATTTTCTCCCTTTCCCCCCTTTCATTTTTTTCCTTTCCCTTTCTTTTCTTTTTTCCCATCAGGTCAAAATTTTACAGTCGGAATGCCACGTTCTTTCATAATAAACTCAAAGAAGTTGAGCTTTAACAACATGAAATTTTGCGGGTGGCTTGGTATTATCCATCAATGTGAAGAGACGTCAACGTAACAAAAACTTTAATTAGATATAATAATCAAAAGATAATATAGATAGAATAAATAGTTTAATTTAGAATAGAAATTAGATAGATTAAACTTAGTAATAGGGGGATAAATTTTTGCTTTTTATTACTCTGTGTTTTAGAATTAATTATGTAATCTTTTGATTTGAATAATTAATAAAATGTGTTGCTTATTTTTTTTTTAAAAAAAAGTAACAAAAACTACACACTAGCCATTTTTGGTAATAATTTTATTATTAAATTCGTTAAGTGTCATTTTCTAAACTTTTTTAATAAAATCCTCCTCCCTCATAATACTCAACTAAATATAATCGATTAAAATATTAAATGATATAATTGGTTAAATAAATATGATTAAATCTTAAAATAGTAACTAGTTTACCTTGTAAAAAATGGTTCTTTCTTTCACACTCCTCTACTTGTAGTGTTAAACTCTTTTAACGTTAACATGCCTCCAAAATATGCAAATAGTTCTACTGAATCTTTACACACATCAAAATGTTTGGCTAGTGATATTACAGATAAATAAGAGCCACAATTATACCATCTTTCTCAGTAGTCATTTATTCGTCATAATAGTTAATTTACTATAAAGTACTATAATCGATTTTTTATTTGATCGAGTGTACTTAATTGAACTTTAATCAATTACTGCTTGTTAGTCAATTTTGGTCGATTTTGCCAAAAATTTTTAACCAATTAATTGAACAATGATTTTTGGCATCAACTCAATTCCCTACCCCTTTTCGTTCTTCCCTTTTTCCTCCTTTCCTCCATTTTTATCTTTCCCCCTTCTTTCGTTTTTCCTCTCTCTTGTTTCCCTCTCTCCCTTTTTTTCATTTCCTTCTCTCTTTCATCCTTTCCTTCACCTAAAGCTCTAAATGGTCTGGATTGGTCCGAGTTGGAGAGTAACCCAGGACTGAACTGAAAAATTAGTTCATTTCAGTCTGGTCTGGTTTATATTAAAAGGAGAATCTGGGACCAGACCAGACCAGACCAGTTATTTTGGTCTAGTCCAGTCCAGTCCTATAATAAAAAAATGTTGCGCATTTTTTTTATAATAATATATTAAAAAAAAATGTTTTTGCAACGTTTTTTCATTAAATTAATTAAAAAAATGTTGCGAAAACATTTTTCTAATTAAAATTACTTTGAAAAAACGTTTCGCAACGTTTTTTCATTAAATTATTATAAAAACGTTGCGAAAATGTTTTTTCTATAATAATATATTAAAAAAAAATGGTTTCGCAATGTTTTTTTATTAAATTAATTGAAAAAATGTTGCGAAAATGTTTTTCTAGTTAAATTACTTTGAAAAAACGTTTCGCAATATTTTTTCATTAAATTAATTGAAAAAACGTTGGGAAAATGTTTTTCTAGTTAAAATTACTTTGAAAAAACGTTTCACAACATTTTTTCATTAAATAATTATAGAAACGTTGCGAAAACATTTTTTCTATAATAATATTTTAAAAAAAACGTTTTCTCAATGTTTTTTCATTAAATTAATTAAAAAAACGTTGCGTAAACATTTTTTTATAATAAGATATTAAAAAAATGTTTCGCAATGTTTTTTTTATTTAATAATTACAATCGCAACGATTTTAATATAAAACTATTGCGAAAATGTTTATTCAGTCCAGTCCAGTCCAATCCGTAAAATTTGGTCCAGATTAGATTTATAATCTGAAACTGAACCAGACTGGACTGAATATTTTGGTCCGGGTTGAAGCATCAACCAATCCGAATTTTCGGTCTGAATTGCCAGATTAGGATCGAACCGATTAGAGCTTTACAGCTTCACCTAAATTAACCGCTTTTCACCAAGTAAAAAAAATTACAAATTTATTTTTTAGGTAACATTTTTATTTTAACAGATCTCTTATAAAAATTTAAGTGAATTTTTGGGGTTTAATTATTTTTCAGCCTTACTAACCTTTCTTTTTTTTAGGATTTATCTCATTTTGACCTTCAGATGTGTGGAAAATTCTAGATAGCTGCTGGCAGGCTCTTTAAACACTTTGGAATTTGGTGATTAGTTTTCTATTTTTATTTTATTTTACAATAATGAAATATTTATTAACGTTTCAAAATTTTTTATTTATTTTTTAGATGGATTTTGTATTTCAGTGAGAACTGAATACATGAAATTTAATTTGATAAGAGAATTGTAATTGATTAAATTTATTTTATTTAACAAAACATTTTCTAATGTTTAATGTTTATTCCTTTTTTAGACGAGTCTGGATGAGAAATCAGTCTTTTTTAATAATTTTTTTTTAGACGGAACTGGACACGGCTTTGAATTTGACATGATATGTAAGTTTTGAAGCTACAACTTTAAAACGCTTTTTGAAAAAATTATTTTTTTTTTTAGATATCAACTTTAGATAACCTTCCTTTTGGACTTTTGATAGGTAAGTTTTAAAAGTTTCTTTCTTTCAAACTTAGGCTTTTTTAAAAAAAATAATCTAATTTCCTTTTTTTAGGTATCAGCTTCAGTTTTGCACTTCAGATTGGTAAATTTTGAAAGTTTTGCTTCAAAACTTATTTCTTTTTTCTTTTAAAAATAAAAAATTTTTAATTAATTTCTTTTTTTTTAGGCATATATCAGCTTTGATCTTTCATTTTAGATCAGTAAGTTTCAGAAGTTTCTTTTGTTTCAAAACTCTTTTTTTGGCTTTTTTTTAAAGTAAAATTTCTAATTTTTTTTCTTTTTTTATGTATATATTAACTTCATCTTAAACTTTAGATCAGTAAGCCTTGAGAGTTTCATTTTGAAACTTATTTTGTTTTTTTTTTTAAAATTAAATTTTTAATTTTTCTTTTTTTTTTTTTTTAAGTCAACTTTAACATTACTACTGTAAGAGACCAAATACTAAGTGAGGATAAATTATTAAAGAAATCACGTGATAATGGATTACAAGATAGATGAAAATCAAAAATATTTAATTGAGAATTGATCACCAATAGCTTATTGGTAGATCACTGAGATTTTAATTATAATTAGAACTCTGAACAGATCAGGTCGGGTCGGGTTACCTGGTTAACCTGAACTGAAATTTTTTTTCAGGTCAAGCCAGGTTGGATAAACCGTTCTGACCCGACCCAACCCATTTGACCTGAAAGTATTCAGGTCACTTCAGGTAACTCAAGTTACCCGAAGTTTTATTACTAAATATTATAAAAAAATATTTTGTAACATTTTTTACTTTTTGTTTTTATATATAGTAAAATGCTGAAACTATTTGTTTCAGCATTTTTCCTTTTGATTTTACATGTAAAAATGCCGAAACTGATAGTTTTGACATTTTTTTTGATTTTATATGTAAAAACGCTGGAATCATTAGTTCTGGCATTTTTCTTTTTGATTTTACATGTAAAAACGCTAAACCTGATAGTTTCAGCATTTTTTTTCAATTTTGCATATAAAAATGCTGGAATCATTAGTTCTGGCATTTTTCTTTTTGATTTTACATGTAAAAACGCTGAAACTAATAGTTTTGGCGTTTTCTTTTTGATTTTACATGTAAAAATGCTGAAACTGATAGTTTCAGCATTTTCTTTTTGATTTTACATGTAAAAATGCCAGAATCTTTATAAGTTTCAGGCGTTATTTAATTTATTTGACCCAAATATATGTCAGGTCAACAGGTTGGGTCAGGTACCGACCAGCACTGACCTGACCCGTATCAGGTCATGAATTTGATGACCTAATCTGAATATTTTGGGTCAACCTGTCGGATCACCTGATCTGTTAGGTCAGGTTTTGGAGTTCTAATTATAATGAGGTCATCAGTTCAATTCTAATGATCAACAAAATTTTAAAATTAAATTAACATAAGTAAAGAATATAAAAGAAAGCAGATTAAAGAATGTAAAAGTAAGCAGATTAAAAAATATAAAAGAAAGCAGATAAAATAGAAAGATAGTACATAAAATAGTATATAGAAGAAAGAAAGGATTTGTAAAAATCATTTAAATAGGAATGGAATTCAAAGTGAATTCCATAGTAAATCAGTCAAGAGAAAATAGTGGAAAATTTAGAAAATAATGATTTTAATAAAATATTATATCAATAAAACTTTGCTATCAGTGGTGATTTTTTTGGTAGTATTTTATAATGCTTTTTAAATAATATTAATAGGAATTTTTGACATATCATGTAAATATCATATTTAATAACATATATATTAATAAGTCTATTAACAAGTATGATATTTAATATTAATATTGTAACTAATATAAAAGGATAATTGTCATACTGTATATTACAAAATTATTATTTTTTTACATTTCATTGTAATATGGTATTTTAATATATATTAAATTATAATAGCAATTATATTGTTAATTGTTACAAAATATACATTACAGAATTATTATATGGTAATCAAAAAAATAGGCACTGATAGCTAAGCAAGTAATATGGTTCTACAGGTCAAAATGTAAAAAATCAGGCATCAATTAGTCACCAATCGGGTACCAATCAGGTAGCTGATTGGTGACTGATTGGTGACCGATTGGTAACTGATTGGCATTTTTGCCAAATACCGTCACCAATCAGGCAGTTTGCTAACTTTTGATTCAGTGATCAGAAAAAGATGAAATATAAGCCCTGTTCATTTCTAGATCGTATCGGATTGACCGAAAAAATGTATAACTAATCAGATCATAGTTACAATTGAGAACAATTTTTGATTGATCAGATTGGTTATATATCCATAATAGCTTATAGGGTAAAAACACGTAGTTGTGTTGTTATTATGTTTATTATAAAATCAATCAGGGAAAAATACCAATTTTTGTAGATCGGCTTGACTGACTGCTAACCGCATCAGTAACCAATTATTTTAGGGTACAAATTTGCGATCAATCCAGTCTGATCTAGAAATGAACAGGACTATAGTTCATTGGAATCGTCTCAATAAGACGAATCTAATGGTAGTAAAATTGTATTTCTAGGATTAATAGTTAATAAAATATTAAATAAAATATAAATAGTATATTTTTATTTTTATATTTTACTTAATATCTCACCAAAT
>QZLH01000138.1:104813-156269 GCA_003833135.1 Oehlia diaphana | reverse complement strand
AAATTTTATAAAAAGGACCTATTTTTGACTTGATAATCAAGCAATCAGATTATGAATTGAGAAAAATAAAAATTGATATTTTGAATATTTTAACCCTTTAATTATTTTGACTCGATTCTTTAGCCTTTTCTTATGAGTAAAAGTGCGTAGTCATTTAATTACTAATGAAAGGTATATGTGAAAGGCATGAATATAATAGTTCTATTAGTCTGAATGTACATTACCTATATTAATGAACAGGAGAGAATTCCAAGAGTGTAATAATTAAAGAAGTGGATGAAGAAGTCTGGAGAGATTTATTAATGAAGGGAAACTCTCGCACTTCATTCTTAACAACAAATCTAAACCAAGCAACCAACCAACATATAATATCTAGATTTTACTAACTTTGACGTCTTCACGTGGCAGGTGGAGTCGACAACATGTAACACATATTTAATTTAGATTTGTGAAACACAATTCTTGTTAAATGAATAAATTTTTATAAAAATGTTAATTTTGGCTAATTCTACAAATTGGTAGATATGGGAACTTTTCTAGCTAACTAATAAAGTAATTTTTTAATGTTATAATAATTAAATTGATACTTATAATTGAATATTTATGAATCAAAAGCAATAATAATACTAAAAGTGATTAATTAATTAAGTAACTAATAAAAATCAAAATATATTATAAAAAATGTTTCATATTGTAATAAATTCAACTATTATCATAGGATTTCTGTATACTATATCATGTAATTTGTTTGATTTTCAACTATTTCCATAGGTAACTTTAATAATAATTCTAAATAATTTATTTAAGCAAAAATTTTGGTAATAATACCAAGAAATTGTAACAAAATATCTTGATCTATTTAAAAATCATAAGCTAATTTTCTTAAAATATCAAAATATCTAATAGGTTTAAAATTTGATATTTTTTATTATGAATATGGATTTGCAATCTAAATATAAGGAAAACAGCATAAAAAATATATGGAACTCACAGGTCAAAATGTGAAAAATCAGGCATCAATCAGTCACCAATTGGGCACTAATCAGGTAGCTGATTGGTAACTGATTAGTGACCAATTGATGTCTGATTGGCATTTTCGCCAAATACCGTTACCAATCAGGCAGTTTGCTAACTTTTGATCCAATGATCAAAAAAGGATGAAATATAGTTCGTTGGAATCATTTCAACAAGACGAATCTAATGGTAGTAAAATCATATTTCTAGGATTAATACTTCAGTTGATGAAATATTAAATAAATTATAAATAGTATTTTTTATTTTTATATTTTACTTAATAACTCATTAAATATTAATCCTAGAAATACGATTTTACTACCATTAGATTCGTCTTATTGAGGCGATTCCAATGAACTATATTTCATCTTTTTCTGATCACTGAATCAAAAGTTAGCAAACTGCCTGATTGGTAATTGATTGATGCTTGATTTTTCACTTTTTGACCTGTGACTCTTTTATAGAAGTGATTTCAATAATTTAATCAAATAGTAAGCAAGAAATCAATTTAAGAAGAAATTATATTAGATTATAGATATAAATTATAAAGGACAAAAAAATTTTGAAAAAGAATTTTTAGAAAATTTTCATAAAGTTAAAAATAAATTAAAAATTACAATAAGAAAGGCATTAGAATTATAAAATATACAGTATATATTGTTCAAATTATTTTGAAATGCCATAATTATAAGTAAAATTTTAAATTTAATTATAGTATCTTAAAATAATTTGGGTAGTATATATATTATAAAAAATAAAGAAAAAAAAGAAAGGAAAAATTCCAGTTAATGAAAATACTGAAAAATTGATAAAGAAATTATATATGAATATAAATATAAAATAAAAAAGTAAATATTGGTAGAATACTAAAATTAGAATTCAATTAATACAAAATAATAGTAGATAGATTTATAAGAGAATATATATTTAAAAGAATTGTTTGAATATAATGTAATAGGTAATGCTATTTGAGTTAATAAATGCACTAGTTATATTTCAAAGATCAATAAATAAGGTATTAAAAGAATTTATTAATAATTTTATAAATTAGTATATCTAGGTAATATGATATATTTAGAAAATTTAAAAGATTATATGAAACATGTAGAAAAAATATTAAAGAAATTAAAAGAGTATAACTTGATTATTTTTAATAAATTTTTAAAACATATAGTTAAAAATAACGGATTAAAATCAGATAATAAAAAGATTAAAAAAGTAAAAAAAATAAAAAGACTGGCATTTTTAAAATTATATTTATATTATAGGAAATTTGTAAAGAATTTCTTAAAAATAACAAACTGATAAATAATTTAGTTAAAAAAAATATAAAGTTCAAATAAAAAAAGAACAAAAAAAAAGCATTTAAGGAATTGAAAAAAAACTAGTAAATATCCAATACTTTAATATCCAATTGGAAAAAGGAATTTTTATTAATTAAAGATAGTATTTCTCACAAGTCAAGTCAAGTCAAGTTTTGAATATTTATGTTATACAAATCTATATGTTATACGAGTTTATACAAGTCATTTTGAATCGTATATGTGAAATATTAATTACAGATATATTGGAAGATAAAGTTGGAGTAATATTGAGTCAAAAAAATGAAAAAGATAGAAGTAGTAATAGCATATGTAAGTAGAAGTTTGGTATCAACAGAAAAGAATTATGCAATAACAGAATTAAAATGTTTAACTATAAGAAATTCAACATTTTCATAAATATTTAATTAATAGAAAATTTAAAGTGATAACAGATCATTATAATGCTAATAAATGCAAAAGTTTCAAGTAAAAGAAGAGCTAGATGGATAATAGAATTATAACAGTATAATTTTGAAGTAATATATAGATCAGAAAAAGAGAATAAAATTGCAGATACCTTGAGTAGATTATTATTAAAAATGATAGTAAAATAACTGGAATTGTAATAATTAATAAAATTTATAAAAAAAATTGATACATTTTTCTATTCCATTTATTTTTCATAAAAAGTTCATATTTCTGGAATTAATAATCTTATATCATGGAATTTATCAAATTATTTATATTTTCCATATATAAATCTGTGAAAAATTTATTTTTACAGAGTTTTACAGAAATAACAAATAAATTTTTTTATAGGAAAATAGATGCCAGTGCCCAGTGGAATGGAAAAAACAAGTATAGTATATAATTTAATCAAAGAATGGAAAAAACTAGAATTGAAAGTTAAATTAATATATTTAAAAGAAGAAAAGGAGACTAAAAGAAGTTTGAAAACCCAAAGAAAAAAACAGAGTGGAAATTTAGGAAAGAAGTAGTAAAACAAATAAACAAAAGAATAATATAATAATACTAATAAGTCATCTTATTGCAAGAATTTTAATAAAGAATAGAAAATGATGAATATTAAAAAAAAAGATACAAAGCATTATATGATATATCAAAAAAAGAAAAATATATGGATATGGTTAGAATATTTAAAAAAAATCAGAATCTATATAAAGATATAAAAAGATTTAGTAAAATGAAAATTAAGAATTACAAATATAATTTGAAAAAAGTATACAGTTAACCTTTATTATAACGAACCCTAGGTTCTAGACTTCAACTTTGCTATAAAGCTATAGTAAAAATTTTAAAAGATTTGATTGGTTAATTCGTTATAGTAAAGGAAATTTATTATAGTTATTTGAAAAATTTACTATATCAAGAGTTCACTATATCAAGGTTTGACTATATAAAGAAATAGAAAATGGAAAGGAAAATAATAAAAATGGATAAAGTAGAATACAAAAAAATAATTGGAAATATTAAAAAAGAAAACAACTATAAAATAAAAAAAAAATATTATATTGAAATAATTGAATAAAAAATCAAAGAAGACTTAGAGTAATTAAGGATTATAAGTATAAAGAATTAATATATATGATGCATGATAATGAATTATCAGGAATTGAAGTAACTTATGATAAAATAAAAAAAAATATTAGTAAAAAAATATGAGACAGGATGTAGAAGAATATATGAAAATATATTAGAATTGTCAAATAAGAGAAAAACCAAGGAAAAGAAATGAATTGAGATTAATAAAGATAAACGAACCATTTGAAATGATAGGAATAGATATAGTAAGACCATTAAAGGAAACAGAAAGAGGAAATAAATATATTGTAATAGCGATGGATTATTTTACAAAATAGCCAAAAGCTATGCTTGTCAGAAATATATTAAATTATTTTATAGTACTATCAATGTAATATTTTTTACTGGAATTAATGAGATCCATTTTTCTATTTGTGAAAATATATAATTCCTTAATTTTATACATTTAAAAAGAATGTTAAATATTTGAATATATATTGTATAAGTAAGATTTTATATAAATTTTATAATGATACACTAGGATATATTATCTAATAATTAAATAAAAATATATAAAGTACCATATAAAAAATACTATTAGAGATTTTTTTTAGCAATATAACCATAGATATCAGGATAGTCACATACTCACATGATATAGATAAATAATATACTGAATAGGTATATATATATATATATATATATATATGGTCATGTAATAAGTCATATGACATGATGTAATGATAGGTCACATGATATGATATAATATTTATGTGTAATATTTATTTATAAGTTAGAGAAACAAGAAATAAGAAATAGATTGAAAAAATAATAGATTAAAGAATAATAGATTAAAGAATAATAGATTACAGATTAAAAGATAAAGATGAAAGAATATTAGATTAAAGATTAAAGAATATTAGATTATTGATTATTTTAAGGTACTTTTATATTTTAAGGTAATTTGTAACAAGTATAAAAAGGTTAAGTTTTGGACTTAGTTTCACTTAGTTTAGAATAACTCAAGATAATTAATTAATAAAGTATTATATTAATAAAAGGTAATATAGTTCACTCTAAACTTTTGTAATGTTTACTTTGTTAATTATAAATTATGTGAAATAAAATAAACTTTTGTAATAAGAATTATCATAGTTTATGAGTGGAAATAAAGATAAACTTTTGTAAGGAAAACTATTGCAGTTTGAAAGTTAAGTATATAAATATAAAAATCTAAAGTCTAAACCAAGCAAGAATATATTAATGTTTCATTGAGGATATTTATTAGAAATATATTGACGGGTGGCAGACATTGGTGACAATGACCATTAAATTCATAAACTTTATTCTTTAAACAATAATGCCAGCAAATTTGCCTGCAATTTTTTAAAATAAATTATATCCAAACACAAACTTTGTCAATTATGATTTGGATTATCCTATAATTCCGCAGTTATATTGACCTACATTCTTAATATCAGTTATATGGTTTGATATGTGGCTAATAAATACAAATTAACCTTGAAAAAATAACAACAGAATTTTTATATAATAAATAAATTTTCTTTACATAATATTCCTCTTCATTACAAAGCATTTTAATATACTTATTTATTTTTATTATGAAACTTCAACCCCTAATGAACAAAATGGAGATGATAAAATTTAACTTTATGCATTTTTTTAAAGTTCAGAAAAATAATTCTTTTTTTAGGGTTCTATGTAAAGTCAAATTACCACTTCTAAACATTAAAAACCATAATAATAAAAGTTGTTCCTCATAGCAAAATCTACATATTCTATTAAGCTTAATATAGCCATAATCAAATTCCCAATGAGATCGTCAAAGTTGAATGCAAAATTTTTTGTTATTTAAAAAATACAACTTTTGACCAATAGTAAATTTACAATCTTATAATATGAAAATAATAATTATTGTCACATAAATTATGATTTAAGCTCTTTGCAGAAAAAAAGCTTATTAGAATAACTTCGTTTTCATAAAATTAGATGAGAACTGAATTTCGGTAAAATTGCAGGCAAATTTGCCTGCAATGTCTTACCGTTTAAGGGATAAGAAACTTCATATTAAAATAGACAAAATTTCACACTTCCATAACTCTAACTCATTCCCAATATTTACGTTTCAAATTCTGCAAGAATATCCAACATAGCTGTGAAGACCATCCGCTTTTAGAATCAGCCTTCTTAGTTAATCCTTAATAATAAAACTTTTTTCTTTACTTGTTTTTTAAAAAAATCAAGGTATTGCGTAATTCTTTAAGTTATCGTGTATTTTTTTAATCTTTTAGTATCATTGCATAAGACTAATAATACATGATTTATCAAGTTTCCGAGATTTCTGATTTTTTCACGGGAAGATACCTTCCAAATATGAATCAAGAAATTACAACAATCGAAACTAAGGCTTTCTGTTGGCTCAAATTTATTTGAAAATATTGTATTAGGTCCGGTAACAAAGAAAACAACCATTGTACGGGTTAGATTTATTGAAAAATAATACTTCACAAGATGCCAGAAAATTTGCAAAGCAAGTTAGAGCAGCAGACCTATTATTTAACGAGTAATTTTCTAAAAAAAATAATTTCGTTGTATTTTATTTATAAACTATGGATTTGTATTTACAATAATAATGAAATAATAATTATTAATATCATTTTAAAATATCCGACAAAATTTGACCCATTAACCGGCAGAATTGTCAAAAAATCTCTGATAATAATCTTTTATATGATACTTTACATATGTTTTTGATTTAATTATTTGATGATAACACCTAATGATGCACCATTCTAATTTGTATTGTTAATTCCAGTATTGAACGCGTATATTATTTAATAATAGAACTTCAACTTAATTGTGTGTTTTATGGCATAACATAAACTGGGGGGGGGGTCAGGCCATTTTTGAAGAAATTTAAAATCGCGAATCTGTAAAATATAATCACGTTTTCAGTAATAATTTCTGGAAATTCATTATTAAAGTTTCGTTTTCAATCAGGCTTTTGAATTTTATGAAATATTCGTTTAAGTATGATCATAAGAACTTAGATGATTGTCATATGGACACATCTCAAACGCAAAATGAGAGATTATCTGTATGGTGCATAAAAAGCAGACTGTGCATACCATTTTCATTATTTTCATTCTAAGTTCCATTTCGACAGATCCCTGTCTTTTTTTAATAATTGATCCGGTTCAATACACCAATCTAATTTGTATTGTTAATTCCAGTATTGAAAATTCAACTTAATTGTGTGTTTTATGGCATAACATGAGAAGTCAAAACTGGGGGGAGTCAGGCCATTTTTGAAGAAATTTAAAATCGCGAATCTGTAAATAAAATATTCGTTTAAGGTATGATCGGAAAAATAAGAACTTAGATGATTGTTGTATGACACATCTCAAACGCAAAATGAGAGATTATCTGTATGGTTGCATACAAAGCAGACTGTGCATACCATTTTCATTATTTTCATTCTAAGTCCCATTTCGGCAGATCCCCTGTCTTTATTTAATAATTGATCCGGTTCTGATATTCGATTTTTTTCCGTTATTATGTAAAATATAATACGTACTAAACCAAGTTTTGATACAGTAGCCATGTTTAATGAATTGCCCGAACTTTAGGACAGTTCTTCGTGCCTACCAAATTGAACCCCCAAAAAATGGGAATTTTCCATAAAAAGGAAAGTGGTAGAAAAATTTTTTGTTTAAGTAAAATCCAATCTTACGTTGCACAGCCCCTATTATTTTTTTTTCCGACTATAAATTTGATATCTTTTCACATCAACTCAAAAATCAACCAAGTTGATCTTTTTAACATCCCTATTCACCTCTACAATTTCTCGAGATGGCAATATTCAGTCGATTCGAATGGGTGATATCCAACCGGCTGGCGCGCAGCTCTGCGCCTCACTACACCGGCCATGATGAGAGTCAGAATATGGATGATGATGCTATTCAGTTCCTCGTTGACAATGGAATCAATAATGTCATCAGCATGAACCAGATCGTCCTAACTGACGGCGTTATCGAAAAATTGCGGAAACGTGGCATTAGCTACCTCAACCTACCGGTTGAAGACTTCAAAGCTCCAACGATTAAACAGTTACACGATGCATATAATTCATACTTGCCAGCTCAGAGGACGACTCTTGTGTACTGCGGATATGGGCACGGCAGGACGGGCACAGTTATCGCCGCAATTATGCTGCTTAGTGGTAATCCACTAACCCGTGACGATTATCATAAATTCCATGTGGAGAAGAAAGTTCAGGAGGATGTACTAGATGAATTAGCCAAAGAGTTAGGGTAAGTAGCTGTCCCTGCACTTGGAATCGTCTTTTGCTTGAGACTGGCTGACTCAATGTTGTGTTGTTAGGTTACCCGTTCCTCCCCCTAGGAAGGACGAGTTGTGACAGGTGACATGAAATGGAGGGTCTCAAGAGGTATTAAAATTTTATGGAAATCACCTTTACGAAAGAAATTTTTGTGATTTCATGGTTTATTGATAAATATTCGAGAATGGATACATACAATCTATATGATATTTTATGGGCCGTTCGAGAAGAGAGTTTAACCGTACATATTTATTATAAATTTATCAATGTATAAACTATGTTTATTAAATAAATATATACTTTTATATCTGACTTTATATATAATTTTTTATAAGCGCTACAGAAAAGTTTCACATATAATCTCAATGCGCTAAAAATGAATCCAATATTTTACTTGATATAAACTGCTATAATTCACTAAAAACGATATACGAAAAGAATTGGATTGACCTAAAGTATGTTTGCTTGGTATTACGAAGATACGGAAATTCATATATAGTTATTCCAAGAATTAGGTCTTATTTAGTAAACCTAAAACTTTAAATGCTCTATGATCGTTGCACGTGTGATTCTTAATAGCAGACTTTTTGTATAGTGGATTTCATACGCGTCGTTTTTTTTTTCGTTTTAGCATTATATTTTTGTAAGGCCAAATGCATGACCATAAACAAGAATATTTACACCTCAACCTGTCCGGAACATTCGTTTCCAATATTTCTATCAAACTACAAACTACAATACAGTATGTCTTTAAAAAATAAATCCTGCATAACCTCGTTGAACGATAATCATTTCGGCATGAATTTTCCAAAGATCCTAGTAATATAGAGATAAAAAATAAGACAACGCCCAAGTTAATGAAGTCCTAATTCGGACTCTCATTGACGAACCGAAAAATAACTAAAATTTTTGATCATCATCATTAGCCCAACAAAAATACATCTCTTATATTCCTTTACGTACAAATGACACTTATTAACTTCACAAAATTTAGTTCCACTAGATACAATAATCTTCCTTAGGTTACGGATTCCTCAAATATCTTGCAACAGCGTGCTGATTTGATGAATTCTTAGAAAAGTTTCATTCCTTATCCAAAGAACATTCATTTGAACTCGGACTTCGATTAATTCATCATCAAGTGATGATTGAGAAATTTCAGTTTCACTAAAACCGTTCCAGCCTTAATCACTTCTGCAGATTTTCCAACAGATGAAACTTATCCTGCAAGCTGGTTACTTGAAGATAATAACGAACTGTCAGTATTCGAGTATTCCGATGATTTTCAAGTAAAACATACCCTCGAAAACTTATCCAAGTATTTTCATTAAAATTTGCGAATTGATCAGGAAATATCATCTTGAAAATTTACTTGCACCCTGTATCACTGCACGAGATTCGCACAAACATTTTGAAAGGGGAATTTGTGGAGATAACAGATATTAAATCTAATTCTAGTACTGTAAAGAACACGAAATATCAACGTAACAAAGGAGAATCAATTAATACCTTATGGGCATATGGTGATGAATATGACGAAAGATGTTGTAGACATTGTAAACTTTGCTTGTGTAATTGCTATCCCAAAGGTTGCACCTAGACACTGAATTAATTTCGCTTATTTAAAGAAAGTCCATCGTTGATAATCTTTGAATTAAATTGCAAAGTTCCATCTCACTGCTCCGTATTACTATCTAAATTTTTATTAATTTATTGTACCCATCATCTTGATATTTCTTTCATAGAACTCTTGAACCATAGCTTTCTTAACCTTCTCACCAAGTGTACGAATCTCTATTGCTACATGGGGCTCATCTTAAAGTTTAATCTTTTTTCGGTCCTAATTCTATCGAAAATTTCCTTGAATTGAGTCCAGATAGTTAGGCTAATGAGTAATGACCGAGCCTGCGATCAGATATACAGTATATTAGTAATAATAATAAAAAGACATCGAGCTATTAATGTACTCACCAGTCACCAGAAGAACTCCCGGAAGACGGCTTGAAACTTAACTTCCTATTATTATGATATCTCCTTACTTCAAAGTTCCATGTTTCACCAAGATTGTTGCAACATACTTAGAAAAAAGAACTCAAATTCAAGCTAAGTCAAGTCCGGTTCGTCCAATAAGTCCGGAGAGCTTACAAGAAAAAAAAAAAAATAATTATAATGTTAGAAAACATTTCTAAAAGAAAAAAAGAAAAGAAAAATAAGAAAATAATTTAAAGGTTCGCAACAAAACATAGTGAAACTTACCAATTCTGAATTTCAAGTTTTGAACCGCTTATTTTTTTCACCATTTTGGAAACTTGGAATATCAGAACTTACAAAAAAAGAATAAAGAACGTTAAAAAATGTTCCTTTAAAAAAAAAAGCAAAAAATAATTAGTTTCGTACTGATTCTTCCCGCCTAAAACCTAAAAAAGTTTTTCTAATAAAAAAGGTTTTTTAATTAGATAATAGAGATAAATAAATTGATTATCTTGTAAATATGCAAACTGTATATCATGAATATCATGTCCAAACAGGTTTCGACATTTTGGGATTTTGAGAACTTCTCTAGTTTTAATAGTTTTACAAACAACCTTACGCGTATTTACCTCCAGCATCCTTTGTTCAATCATTAGCTGTTAATGCTGAAACTAATATCAGTTACGTAACATCATTTGCACACAGCAGAAAATGCAGAGGAATCAGAAATGTAATGTAATCGTTCTTCTCGAAGAAAAAATTTAAATAAATATACATTAATCTTATAGGCCAACATGTTGAGTAATTCCACCTTCTTTTCAAACTACTGTAGAAGATTTTGCAATGATCAATGAAGTTATTTTACTACGTAACCTAATACTGCAACTACTGGAGATCGGAGTAGAGTTGCACCATAACATATAATAAATTTTTTTTATAAAAAATTAAGTTCTTACTTCTCCACAATTATTTTGAAATTAATTGCTATATTTTTATGAAAAAGATGGTTTAATAAATTATCTATTGAAACCTATTAATATGATAGCATATAAAAAGTTTTTGAAGTTATTTATTTTTATATTTATATTCTATATAATTATAAATTACTAGAAACAACCGTTGTTAAGTCCGGAGCACAAATTGCAGACTGCAGTACTGCACAAGCACACATCGACTCAATTTTTGAGATGGTCATTTTTGTTGAAATCTTTGCGTAGACCTTCGAATTAATTATATAATCTATTAACTACTTTGATATAAACATATAAAGAAAAAAAAGTAATTTCAGTATAATTCTTAAAAATACTGTAATTTTAGCCTTATTACCTGGTTTAATAATTACTTATAAAATTGATTTCTTCTTTATAAGTGGAATTCAATTTTTTATTCAAAACATGATACGCGATCTTGGACTATTTTAGGGTTCATCTTAAAATAATATTCAAAAAAAGAAATAAGTAACGTTTATGATAGGGGGACTTGACCAAATTTTGCTAATTCAGTACGGTAAAAATTGTCTTTGCTTATGTTCTAGACAATAAAGTTTTGCATTGTATTAGAAAAGGAATATGATTGTGTATTTACAGTATATGCATGTGACATGCATGATAATGCAATGTACCATGTTCATATTTACCTCATCTACCCAATTTGTCAATAAATCAAATATTTCCTAGAAAAATAGCGTAATAATTTTGAATCAACATAATATTGTCACAGTTATTTAAACATAGATTCATATAGTATCAATGTCAAAAATCAATTTTTAGTACCTGTTCGAAGCATATGTGAATACATACTGCACATGTTAGATATATGATAATACAAAAATTTAAATTTAAACCAGAAAGATTTATATTTATTTATAAGAACGAACCGTCATAATATATATACGCCACTTTATTTTTATTTTTTTTTCGCTTGTTTCTTTTTTTTTTAAATATGAATTATTTTTGTTTCAGCATTTTTAGGTAAGAAATATATTGATATTTTTATTCACCATGTTAATAAATTAAAATTTAATATACATATCACTTATGTTTTGTTTAGGTCGATTATTTACACTCTTCTTGTTCTTGGAATCGTAAGTTTTCTCAATCTTCTTTTAAAAGAAAAAAACTACTAATAACGTTATTAAACTTATACTTTGTTATGATAGATTTTCAATTTCATTGCTCCTTTTTTCTATTTTTATATTGGCATATATAATGTACTTTTTTGTATCATTACTGGCATTATTTTTCTATTCACATTCATTAATTTAGCTGCTGATAATATATCAGAATCTCCAGGTTTGTAATCTCATTATTCTTTATTTAATATATTTAAGTTAATTATATTTACAATCTATTCTATAGGTTATGCATACTATGTAATCATTATTTGGTTGAATATACTTGGTTTGATCCATCACTTTGAACCAAGTTTTGAAGATATGAAAAAAGAAAATAGAGAAATTTGTAAAAAAATGCTCGGTAGTAATGCATCGGAATTTGATATAATGCTTTGTACTTACAAGTTGATTGAACTTAAAGCAGAAGCAGAACTTATATTATCTATTATTTTTGCTTTTGAGGTTTGTACTATAAAAAAAAAAATCATTTCACTATGTTAATATGTAATATTCGATCTTATTAAAAATATTTTTTTTTTCATGTAGTTCATTTTATATTACGTAATTTATCGATTTTATTATATATGCAAATTAGAAGCTTTAGAAGCTCTCATTCGTAATGATTGTGAAACACCTCCATCTTATGGTACAATTAATGCGAACGTACCGAATCCGGATACTCGTGACGACTCGGCACATGACCGGATAAATTGAAGTTCATGGTCATTTAGACATGATGCGGATTAGATTAAATTAAATATTTATTATATTAAAACTAGTAAACCAAATAAAGCGAGGGTAAATTCTATGGTATATTATAACCAAGTCATATTTATTTTACAATCACAATGAACTATTACCTCATAAATGTTTATGGAAACTTTAACCAATGAGTTGACTGTCGGTGAAATGACTGACGGTAAATGATTGTCGGTGAAATAAACCGAACCCCCATTAAAACTGTATTGATAAAGTGTTCTTATGGCTCGATCAAACGTATTTAGGAAATGTCAATTTTGATTAGCAGTATAATGATGCAATCGATCAGGATTGATCAATTGCTCACAACTGCTTCTAAGAATATAACAACTTATTATCTTGTTTTTGGCGTTTTAGGCTCCATTAAACAAGATAAATGGCGCGGACCATTCAATAATGATCATTGTTAGTTGGGAAGTATACTCTCTTGCAAAATCATTTGATTAAATTAAAGATCACGTGCGCGTGTGTATCGTATTTTTTAATGGTTAAATCTTGGAAAAGATAATACTTATAATGATGTCTTGAAACTAATAATTTTTGTAATAATTGACTTTGTAATTAACATAAAAGTTTAATTACTGTATTATAAATATGATATGCTATTTTGAATTAAAAAAAAATATATATTCATTTTCATATTTTCATTGATTTTAGACGTGATTTTTCTTATGATTATGATCGATCATATTTTGAAAAATTATTTTGGTTCATGTTGATAATGAAATTGAAAATGAGATATATTTATTACATGAATGACGTGAATTTTGTTTATTTTTATTTTAATCGGATTTAAATTGATTTTCTATAAAAGCAACAGAATTATTTGTAATTTAAGTTCATACGTATGAGAATTTTTTTTTTTTTTTTTTAAAAAAAGTAGAACTTACGTTTTAAAAGAAAGACGAGTTTGTTCTTATCGTGGAAATAATATTGGGAGTAAAAGATCCCATTAATAAAATTCAGGAAATAGAGTATCAATTGTAAAAACTAGGAAACCAAACTCCCCATGAAATAAATAATACCACCACATAACATTGCGAGCTGAGTACTATTGAGATTTTGTACTAGACCTTGAATCTATTTTTATAAATTTCACGGAATGTTAAAATGAATACGAAATAAGTAACAAAAAAGAATTAAGGTGATACAAGCATTCTGACATATCTGGTAATTTGAGAATAATCATTTTATTTACATATAAATGAATCCTAATAATTAAGTGTCTTTACTGTAATACAAACATTTTTAAAAAATGCTTGGAATTTCCTGGTTGTAATATGAGATTAATAAATAAAATAAATGTTCAATATTGTTAGTATGAGACTTTTCCGAATGTCATTCTCCCAATTGAACTGGATCATTTTCGAAATTCCAATTTTCCGAATGCCAATTTCCAATATCTAGACTGTATTTATAATATTTGTATTTATACAGTATGGTAAAAAATAATACAATAATAAGGATTAATAAATTATTGCGTCAAGAACAATAATTACTGCGTAGTTTCTTTATTCTCACGTAAAAAAGTTTACTTACATATATTGCATTATTATTTTTATTATTATATATATTTATTTTATTTAAATTTTGTAATCAAATTATCTTGGCAGTCAATCATTTTTCATGCACCGTAAAATGGATTGGGTTTAAAAGTAATTTTTACATCATTTATTAATTTAGTAAATGACCATTCGAGATATCAATATTAGAGAAATTGAGTTTCAGGAATATGATCCAGTTCGGGAATGGGTAATCGAAAAAATGACTTCAGGAAATAATATTTTGGGAAAATGACATTAGGGAAATCATACTGTAAAGTGTAACCACTATAAATAACTGGATTAGTCTACTCAACGGCTTAATCATCGACTTCTTGACGTGAAATAGTAATATTTTCCAGAGTGTGTTCCTAATTGAGTTTCACAAAAGTAATAAAAAAAAGCCTAATAAATTTTAAAGCCCTCATCAAGATGTGCGGTAGATAACGATAACGTTTGAGAATAAGTCGTAAATTTTTTTTATAAATACCTTCAAGAATAAATCTTGAGTAAAATCAAAAAATATTTAGAAATATAACCATTTAATAAGAAGATAACAGACCCATCAAATACACTAATATTATTTTTATAGTATTATAATGAAGTCTAATCCTCTTTTCATCTTTATCATTTCAATCATTTTTAACCTAATTCTCACTGAAGGTAAATTTTTGAATAATTATAACAGTAATTCTCTTAAATTATTATGTCTTGATTAGATATAATTTATTGTATGTATCATATATAGGTAAAACAGTATGGATTCAAAACAAATTGGACAGAGGTACAACGGCAATGGCTGCTGCCACCACTTATTTAATTTAGGTAGTGGTAATTTTGATTGGCAGCATGAAAACGATGCAATCGTTCAGAATTGGTCAATTTTATCATCACGGCTTCAGCTTGTCCATACCTGATGATAAGAATATATCAACTTATTACCTTGTTTTTGACGCTGATTTCTCCACCGAACAAGATAAATGGCGCGGATCATTCAATAATAATCAAGATATCTGTTGGCACTTTCATGGTCACCTTGATGGCTGGGATATATACCCTTGTTAATTTTTAAAATAACTAAAAATAATTTAATAATTTGATTATACAGTATCAAATGTCAAAAAATCAAAATCACCTGCGCATATCGTAAAAAATTTATTCATATACAGTAAATGTTATTTTAAATTACGGCTCTACTATTCATCACCACAAGGTAATAAATAATTATTTATGAATATCTATTTGTCATTATAAAATTTATTAAATTTACTGATCGTGAGTATATAATATAAACATGTAATACAAAATGGCTTGTATGTCGTGATAAATAATAAATAATAATATTACAATATGGTGACAAATAACTAGGGAATTGCTTCGCCTGGGCGATCATTAATCGGCTGACAGCTGATTTTTTTTTTTTAAATTAGCTAATTTTTGATCGGTTAAACTTAAAATTTTATCGCAAAAGATATTTTAAAAAAAATTTTTTTTGCAAACATATTTATCTTATCTGATGAAATTTATTTGCAAATATTAAAATTTAAGTCACACATTTACGATCATTTACGATTTTAAAGGAAAAAATCACCGTATTTATTTTTAATGAAGTGATACAAATAAAAGAAACAATAACAATAAATAAAAAAGGCAAGTAAATTATAATGATCAAGGAGAAAGATGCTAATAAAAAAATGAAATAACAATGGAGTAATGAAAAGTAATAGGAGATGAAAGGGAGTAAAAAAGGTAATGAGAAGTGATAGGAAAAAAAAAAGAGGAATAGGACATGATGGGAGATGAAGAGGAGTGATGGAATACGAAAAGAAGTGATGGGAAGATGAAGTGGAGTAATGGGAGACGAAGAGGAGTGATGGGAGAAGAAAAGGTGTGATGAGAGACAAAAAGAAATGATGGGAAGTAAACAAGAGAGAAAAAGGGATATAAATGGAAAATGAAAAGATGTAATAGAAATAGTGGGAGACGAAAAGGATGGAATAATGAGAAGTAATAGGAGGTGAGAGACAAAAATAAAAAAATGATTATGATAGGAGGTTGGGTAATGATAGGAAACCAAGTAAAAAATAAAACCATAAAGAAAAAAAAATTGAAGTTAGTAAGAAACGAAATATAAGATAGAAACGAAATAAAAAAAAAAATAAAAAAATGAGAAACGAAACATAAAGTGAAAACCAACTTAACCTTAATTGCAAAACCGGAAGGACTAAAGGACTTAAAAATAATGAAACGGAGTTAGTAAGAAACAAAGCGTAAGAATGTAAGTTAGAAATAAAAAATAAAAATAAAAGAAAAAAAGAAAAATACCTTGAGACCAAAGGAAACGAGGAAACGAACCTATACTGACACGTGATCGAAGTCACAGGCGATGTTTACACCATATCGTGCCAAATAGATTTTTCTTTTAAATTATATCATAATTAGGTTCTATTAATAAATTACAAATTTCATCTACCGACTGTTAACTGAAATTTATAATAAACTTGACGAATTTTTTGGTGATATTTTAATTTGCGCAACCTATGAAGTTATTAGGATGGTCCGGTCCAGACCGCCATGACCGCAGTCCGATCTTAAGGACTGATTTATACCGGACATAGAACTGGACCTATCGGTTCCAATAGAACCGAAGATCCTGTAACATTTTTCGGTCTTTGGAACTTGGCCAAAATTTTAGAGTTTGGCCTGCTTTTATGAAATCTTTTTTATTACTGCTGAGTTATAGGACTGTGGACTGAAGAAGATCAGACTGAACTGGACCGACCGTTAGCATCCCTAGAAGCCATATGCGTTCTTATATATAAATAAAATAATAGTAAGCGCCTATATCGCGCCTATCTACATTCAGTCACATTGCGAAGAAATTTAAAGCGATGTTTCTGTACGCTCCCAATTTCCATCACTGTTTATTACTTTAATTAATTATTGTAACGTATAATTTCGATTTTCTGACGAATATACTTTTTCCTGAACTTAATTACCTGAATGCTAATTTTCCGAAATGGACATTTCCCGAAACATCCTTTCCTGAAGTCCGATTTCCTGCTAATATCATGAATCCCAATATCTTGAATCTCAATATCCTGAATCCCAATACCCTTAATTTTGCATAAATTGCTGTATTTATACTTTATTTTTTATCGCGCTTTTCGGAATTGTGCTATCCTATGTAAAGAAATATTAAAAATAAAATTACCAGCATCATGAAATTTTTAGGTAGTTCGGTCCATGTAATTCCACATAGATTGGCTCGGAAATATGTGGAATTCCATACATTCCCAAAATCCTACGCGGAATTTGATGAACTACGCTGAAAATACCACGTGTATTGTCACAGGGTATTTGGAAAATATTCAGATTTCCACAATATTCGATGTGAATTTCCACGTGACTTTAAGTAGAAAAATCTCCTGAAGAGATTACAGGAATAAATTGTCCGGATTTAGTTGCATGGGATAGCACAATTTGAAAGCGCGATATTTTTGATTTTTTTTCCTTGATAATGAATAAAATATTTGTATTGTTAGCGAAATTAGCAAAATCCTAGTTGGTGGTTTTGCAATAATATTTTTCTTTTTTATTCTAAACTATTAAGTAATACTGTAAATTTTAAAAAAATACATATTATTGTGAGGAAATTGTCCATTTGGATATTGGAATTCAGGTTATTGGAATTCAAGATATGGGGACTTCCAGAGGAAAAGCCGGGCTTGGACCAATCACATGGTTTTGAGATTTTGCAATGATCATGTGCTTACAAGTCGGAAAATTTTTCTATTGTTACGGGGATCTGCGTCACATCGAAGTTGTATGATTCCAGTGATCAGAAGTGTAACAGTATAATTTATACTTTGTATAATTTATACTAAGTTTAATTTACACATAGTATAATTTATACCAAAATTTCGAACAATATACAGTCAGACCTCCATAATTGCACACCCCTTGGGACCATATGCATAATTTTCAAAATAGTGCATTTAAAGAGGGTGTGCATTTATAGAGGTAAAATAATTAGAGATCATATAAGCTTGGGACCGAATCAGAGGGTGCATTTAGAGAGGGTATACATAGTGGGTGCAATTATGGAGAGTGCAATTATGGAGGTCTGACTGTATATAGAAAGGGCGAAGGTTTTATTTAGCATTAATTTTTAGTTTAGTTTTATCGGTAATATTGCAGATCGCCGGTGGAGGCAGCAATATTTTATCTTTTTGTTATGATTTATGAATTAGTATTTATTTATTTGTATTGTTTCATTATTTTAAGTTATTATTTATTTTGAATAATTTTATATTTTAAAATTAAAACATATACACTTTAAATCCACATATACACTCTATTTTCGTGATAAACGTAATACGAATTTCTGTTGCTATCACGTGACTTGGACGCAGATCGATAGTAACAAGATGTTACAATAACTTCATTAAAAACAAATTTCTTGATTTTAATAGAAAAAATATAACAAAAAAAAGCCTTTCAATTAAATGCTAAATGCTTGCAAAATTTCGTTCTAAAGACAATTTTGAGAAATCCCTTTTTATCGCAAATGATCGTCAAAATCGATTACGTAATTTAAACCTTCTGTGGAGGTCCCCATAATATCGGGATTCAGGATATTGAATTCGATATTCAGGAAATTGGACTCTAGGAATTCGAGAAACAGGGATTCGAGAAACAGGGATTCGGGAAATTGGGTGATTTGGGAAATTTCATTTCGGAAAATTGATATTCGGGCATTAACTTCAGGAAAAAGGTATATATGATCCTACAAGAATAATTTAATTTTAATTTTAAAAAGTCAATTTCAAATAATATACAATTAAGAAAAAGAGAATTACAAGGAAATGTTGTGTGCAGATAAAATTCAAGGAATGGTCCTAAGTTATTTCACACTGTTGAGAGATTTTGCACTAGACCTTGAATAGTTAATGTGATAATGCTAATAAAGAGAAATGTTAAAATGATCGGGATCGTAGGACTATATCCACTGAATTAATTCCTTCTGTCAGCCGTACTCTAAGTTATTTCACATAAAATCATTCGAATATTATATTGTTGAGAGATTTTATAAACTGAGAGAAAATGTTAAAATGAATTACGAAACAAGTAATAAATAAAATTGATCTGTCAATCTGAAATTATTCCCGCAGATCGGACTTTGACTATAGTATCCCCTGAATTAATTCCTTCCGTCAGCCGTTTTTAGATAATGATCTCCATACTACTCTATCGAAAATATTTTCTAAAAAAAATTATATTTTAATAAAATAAAACAAGGTTCTGTAAGTTGTATTTCCTATCTCAACTGATATTCCCTTTTAAGAGTCAATCTCGACATATTTTATGGTTATTATAAACCTAAACCAGGCAAATGGAATCCGGTAGGGATAATCTCCACTTGATTTTTCGTAATAATTGAAAGATAATATATGTAGAAATAATGTATCGAAACCAAATTTTTATAATAATTAACTTAACTTTGCATTTACTGTACATTTGAGTAATTATAGTATGGATTAAATAGTTATTTAATTTGGATGAAAATTCAGTTGTTAGTTAATAAAAATCTGGATGCATGGAAAATTTTGGTCCTATCATTATATTCGCAACATCAAATACTAGTATTAAGTAAGCCACAAGCCATTAATTATCGTTATTTTGCTTCCTCTTTTCCCTGAGGCCTCTTCTTTGTTTCGAGTTATCTGAAATCTGAACAATCTGATAAATCCGGTTCAAACTTTCAAACTGGAGATTTTCATCCAAATTTTCAGATTTTCAGTTTAATCCAGGATCAATCTGTACACAGATCGAAGCACTACTTATAAATACAAAGAAATTTTTTACAGTACGTATGAACTTAAATTACAAATCATCTTTATGTTTGTGTAGATATAGTAAGCGAAATTCACGTTTCATTTAAAAAAAAATAGACTTGTGTTTTAGCGAGTTTGTTCTTCTCATGGATGATAAGTGACTCTTGAAGCGCTTGTTACAATAATTATAAATGAAGTAGTAACTAATATCTTCGTTGATGACATCAAATGTGAATTTACGAGTTTATGTGAATAAAAATTGTACTGTATTTATCTACATTTTCATTTAAACTTTTTGTATTTATGTCACTATAATATAATTATCAGGAGGATAATGAATGAATATCGGGAATAATGAAATTTTGGATTTTGAAATTTCGAGAATCGGGATTATGATTTGCGAGGATTTTAAATGGATCTCTTGGAGATTTACAGTACCTCAGTAGCACTATATTCTGCATGTAGAGAATTTTAAAATGAATTACGAAACCATTAAATTTCACGAGGATAATAAAAAGAACGGCTGCCTAAGTTGAAAGATTTGTTTTTGCTTAATCTATTGGCAAGCTTTCATTAAGATACGGTAGATACGTTTGAAGATAAGCCTAAAATTTTTAATAAATACCCCTCAAGAATAAATCTTGAGTGAAATTCAAAAATAATTAGAAATATAACCTACTAGGAAGAAGTAAAGCCTTTTTATCAGACTCATCAAATATACTGTATAATTATCATGAAGCCAAACCCCATTTTCGTCTTAATCATTTCAATCATAATTAGTCTAATAGCTTTTATTTCGCTCACTAAAGGTAAATCATGAAATAATTCTCTCAATTTTATTATGTCTTGATTAGATGTAATTTATTGTATGTATGTGTATATAGGCAAAACAGTATCGATTGAAAACAAATTGGACAGAGGTACAAGGGCAATAGTTGCTGCTCTCACTTATATAGTAGATGGTAATTAATGATGGTAATTAATTATGATTTGGGCGAAGAAGACAATGGTTTGATCGATCGATGTTGGTGAAACAGCTGCTCATAACAGCTTCCAATTGACTATACTTGATAATGTAACAACTTTTAACCTTGTTTTTAGTGTTGGACTCTCCCTTGAAGTAGATAAATGGCGCGGACTATTCGATAGTACTGAGGATATCTGTTGGCACTATCATGGTCACCTTGATAGTTGGAAAGTATATCCTTGTGGCAGTAAATAAAATAATAATTTTCGTGTATACCGTTAAATGGTTATGCAGTCTTATAAATGTCATCTTAAATCATATTATAATTAAGTTTTTATTAATAATTACAAATTAATATGAAATTCATACTATTAAATAATAATATTTTTAACATGAATTATGAAATGTAAACAAAATTTTTATTTATTATATTGATTTTGATATTTACTTATTTATTTTTGAATATCTACTATATAATATTATTTCACGTGAAAGTTTACATGAACGTTCAAAAATAATATTCACTTTTTCTTTACGTAATTTTACTTTATTTAGTAGCTCCCAATTGATACTGAATCATTGTCGGTCCATTTCCTGAATGCCATTTTCCCAAATATATCTTTTCCCGGAGCCAATTACCTGAATACATATATCCCGAACTGACCCTTCCCTGAAACATACAATTTCCCGAATCCTTATTTTCCAATCCTATTTCCTGAATCCTGGATCCCAATATCCCGAATCCTAATCTCCCGATTCCACATAAATTGCTATTTTTTAAACTTTTTACCAAATAATATAATATCTGTAGAATTGCTAAATAAAAAATTATATTTATAATGATAATTTTTAAATTTAGAAACTTCGGTATGATAACTATAACTAATTATTAATATGAAAATTATATTTTAGAATCATATCTTATAGATAAAGTGTTTTCAGTTGTTAGTAATTTTTCTATGTATATTGGGAAATGTCTAGTAATAGATAATTTCAATTTCCAATAAATGTTATGGCACTTTTAAAATTTTTTAATAGTATCTATCGTCGTCATCCGATCTCTTTGTATAGATAAATGTATTGAATTATGCAATATTTATAACTAATATGTAATAAATATTATTAAATACAGCTGAGTTTATTGAAGATTCAGGATACTATTGGGGATTCGGAAATTAGGATTTCGGGAAATTGGAGTTCGGGAAATTGGAGTTCGGGAAATAAGGATTTGGGAAACGTATATGTCCAGTTCAGAAAATTGGCATTCAGTGATAAATCGCTTCGGACGCATCAACGGTTTACCGTTTCCTAGTAGTAAATTAGTAACTAATAACTTTGTTGATGACACCAAATGTGAATTTACGAATAAGAATCATACTGTATTTATTTTATAAACTTTTTGTATTTATGTCATTATAATATAACTATCAGGAGAATAATAATAAGTGATAATGATAATGAATAATGAAATATCAGGATTTTGAAATTTCATTTTTGGGGATATACGTTGATCAAAACGGGATTTTGAATGGTTCCCCTGGAGATTTACCTCAATGACGCTATATTTGGGCATACATTTATTTTTATATGAGATTGTGACCAATTATATGAACCCGACGCGGTATATGAAAATAACAGCAGAGTTTTTGGACGATCATATAACTGATATAAGTAGATGGCCCGAATCCTCTCTCTACTTAATGGTCAAATGTAATGATAGTTGTCATAATAAAAATAAAATTTTTAAGCGCCTTAAATACAAAAATTTTAAAAATGATAATAAATAAATGATTCCCAGCTACAATATTGGACTATAATATATCCACCGGATTAGCAATCAAACTTTTAAAGACTGACGTTAAATAAAAGATTTCTTGATTGGCTTCTTCTTGAGTAATAAGTGTGTTCTTAATTAGATTTCACGAGTTAATAAAAAAGAATGGCCTAATAAAGTTTTGAAGGATTTTCTTAATCAAAGATAAACGTTTGAGGATGAGCCTCGAATTTTTAATAAATACCCTCAAGAATAAATCTTGATTGAAATCCAAAAATAATTAGAAACATAACATTTACTTATCGGACTCATCAAATATACTGTATCATTTTATATAATTATCATGAAGTTCAATCCCCTTTTCGTCTTAATCATTTCAATCATAATTAGCCTAATAGCTTTTATTTCGTTCATTGAAAGTTAATATTATTATTATTATAAAATGCTGACAGTATTATAAATATAAGATGCTAAAATATATGCTAAAATATATGCTAGAATATATGCTTGAACATTTTCATTAAATTTTGTGATTTTTATGATTATAATCATTTTTCGAAAAATATTTTGGTTCATGTTGTTGATGAAATTGAAAATGAGGGCTATTATTATTATGAGAATGATGATAACTTCGTTTATTTCTACAAAAACGAAAAGGATGATTTATGCACCGAGAAATAAATTTTTTTCTAAAAAAAAAAAGTAAACTTACGTTTTAGATGAATGTTGAGTTTGTTCATGTCGTGGATGATAAACGGCGCTTAAAGCGTTTGTCGCGACAATAGCAATGAATGAAGTACCAGATAAACCAGATAAAAACTTAATTAATGACATGATTATTAAATTCGTTAAATTTGTTAAATTCGTCAAATTCATAAATTCGTGAATTCGTTAAAATTTTCTTAAATAAATGTTATCTATTTAATGTGAATATATGAATAAAAATTTAAGAAAATGTCCAGTATTTATATTCAAAGATCATCAAAAAAAGTATACATTTTCGTCATATATTTTTAACCATAGAGTATGAAAATCTATTACAAAGAATCAGGGATTTACATACAATAAAAAATAAAATCATGTCGTACATAAGAAAATCATCATAAAATCAGATGATATTGTTTCATACTATCGGCAATGTGATATTTCACCAATCATACTTAATTCACGTTTAGCTGAGCTAAAGATTAATTTTATAACTGAAAATTAAAATAAAATGTTTTATTATTGCTAAAGATGCGAAAATGTCGAAAATATTTTAATAATTCGTCATTGTCATCAGATTTGTCAAAAATGTCGAAATAATTTCGACATGACGAAATTGTCGAAATTAGTGAAATGCTGAAATAATTTCAACATGGCGAAATTGCCAAAATTGAAATGTAATACAGGAATATTATGTCTTGTTAATCAAATATTATAATACTAGAAAACAAAAAAAAACTGATTTCCCAAAAATTTATTATTCAGTTCATTTAATAACACGTTATGTTTAAGCGATAGGTTTTTAATATTTATTTTTCAGATTACAAATTGTAATTCAATTAATAAAAATAAAGTACTCATTATAATCATATTTGCGTACTCAATATCTCTAACTCTCCATTTCTACTTACTTATTATTTACTTTATTCATGTAAAATTTTCACATATTGAAAATAATTTTGTACATTTTTGCATTTTGTCATGTTAAGAATATTTTAACATTTTATTAATTTCAGAAATTTCGTCATGTCGAAAATATTTTGGCATATTATTAATTTCGTCAATTTTAGAAATTTCGTCATGTCAAAATTATTTCGGCATTTCATTAATTTTTGACAGATTTTTTTTTACATTTCGGCACAGCCCAATAAAATTTCGTCAAGCAACTTTAATTATTGCAGCCTTTCATATTATAAAAACAATATATTAGAGAAAAAAAAGATATGGAATATAATCAAAACTTTTGATACATTATATATAGTTTTTGCATTAAAGTTTTACTGTATATTGCGGCAATTTGACATAATAATTATATTATACATTCTCTTGATATATCAGTGCACAATTTGATGGTAATTATTATTTTATCAATGTAATATTTTAGTTTAATCAAAATAAGAATATTAGTCTCCAAAAAAATACCGTATATCGCGGGCCATAATTAGGGATGATCACGGTTCACTAACCGATGACTCGAACCTGAGCCGGTTCATAGGCAGTTCGGTTTGGTTCAGTTCGCGAGTGAACCGGGTGAACCATCGACTCAATTGATTTTTTGTAGCATTTTAGATCATATAAGTAATGATAGTCAAAAATCTAATATTACTTACCAAAGCTAATTTTAGATTTCCAAAAATAAAACACTTGGCTGAAACTCTGGTCGAAACTTCCGAAACTGGCCGAAATTACCAAAACTTAGCCGAAACTTCCGAAATTCGGCCAAAGCTACCGAAATTATCTGTAAATCACGTGATACGCCATTTTGGAATGTTTGTGTAACACGCTTTCGGTTTTTGTAAGAAACAAAATTTCCTTTTTTGGAAATTAGTATAACATCACGTGACATTAGTTAACTCCGGCCAGAATTACAGAATTTAGCCGTGAGTCGATGGTTCACCCGGTTCACTCACGAACCAAACCGAGCCGAACCGCCTATGAACCGAACCGGTTCGGTTCGAACCATGAGCATCCCTAGCCATAATACCCCGGGAATCTTGCAAAAATCGGGGTTTGAACCTGTACCCCCAGGTACTAAACAAAACTTAAATATTCCTTTTTTTTGCGGATATCTCACGATTTACCGGTCCAATTTGAGCGGTCTTTTTTTTTTATTTTGAACAGCTCAATGAGAGCTATCAACAAAAAAAGATGACTCAAATCTGATCACTGGATCACGAGATAAATGCAAAATATCCCCTGAGTACTATATAATTCTATGAAATTTTTCAAGAGGGGTACTGTACATGGGGGGGGGGGTACTATGGCCCGCGATATACGGTTTATATACTGTATAAACTAATTATTGGAATGAATAGAATATTGTGATCTAATGTCAAGTTTATTTAAAAAAAATCCATAACTTTATTTCATACATTTAAAATTGCTTCTTAAAACCATTCTGTATTAAATATGTCAATAAATAAAAAATTCAACAACTTGAATTTTAAATATCAAGAATGTTTAGTTAATAAATTAATTAAATTAAATCTCGTTAAGTCAATTCATTTAATTTGGTATGTCATAGTATAAAAAAAATAGATATATATAAACATATATATTTCGTATTTTAATACGCAGCTTAACTGTTAATGCATCCGCAGCAAAATAACTTTGTATTGATCAAAGATTTCTTAATTCCAGCCAAAATTAACGTTTGTACCACACTAAATTTTTGCTAAATAAATTTAACGCTATTATGTTTCAAAGTCTTCTTATTCATAAACCAATGATATCATCACCTTAAGAACTTTTTAAAAAAGAATAAACAAATGGCGTCATCACACAAGAAATCGTAAAATTTGTGGCTGATTTTATTTTCTTTTGGATACAAAAAGCTTCTATGAAAGACTTCCTATGACTAATTCATTTAAACTTTAAAAAATAATACCCATAAGTTACTGTGGATAATAAAGAATTCCAATCTATCCATAAATTAACGCAGCAAAAATTTGTGTTCTGCTCTTCAAACTCCGGCATTTGTGAATAAAACGGATATAATCATTACTATTTTGATTTTATTGAAAGGAAAAGATTTATTCTAGAAACTTTTCAAATGTATTACAAAAAAATTAGTTTTTAAGAAAATAAATCTTCCCGAATTTAGAATCCATTTATCAATTACCTTTTTAATGTACAAAAACTACGCTCCGTTTTTATATATAAAGGACCATCGGACAAGTAGAGTAAGTAGGAATCCAATTTTCAAACTCATACAATACATAATTATGTCACTTCAACAAAAATTCAATCTTGTTATTATATCAATTATCTTCATTACATTTTTCACATTTTCACACAATATCAATGCATTTCCAATAAATGATGTAAAAGAGGATAATTATTCACCAACAGAAGATATATTTGATTTTTTATTTGCCACTTCTATTCCAACTGCAGCATTATTACTTTATTATAAATTTAAAGATTATAGACAATTTCAAATTATAATTGGAATAACGGATGATTTATTAGCATTATTCACAAATTTCGTAATACCTTTCATCTCATTAAAGATAAATCCTAAACATAATAAATGTATCATGAAAGATGATATTACGAGCTCTCTAATAGCTGCTATTATATATTATGGTATTTGTTTTTTATATCGAGCTATAATAATTAAGCAAGCATCATTTAAAAATGTCAAATTAGAATATACTTTCATTTTAATTGGTGCGATTATAATATATTATTGGCAAATAACTGCAAAGATATTTTGTTTATTCAAATATAAATGTTTAGATTATTGGTATTTAATTAACGCTCTTTATTTCATATTAACAATTTTTGGAATAATTATGTCGTTTAATCTTTTATATTATGAAAAATTTCTTAAATCATTTAGATGGGTATTATTAAGTCTTTACCTTTTCAGCTTATTTTATATTTGTTTATTTTACGCTTTCATAAATACTATTGGACCTTATATTACAAAACTTATTCTATTTTGCGTAACATATAGTTTGGCTCGTTTAGCAATGAATTTTGAACCTGAAGAAGATGATTTGTTTGGAGATGAAACTTCTGAAGGGAAAAGTGTTGGAATATTTGAAATCTTAAAAAGATGGAAATCTAACTGGAATTCTATAGGCACAAAAGAAAATATAATTGAAAAGACAAATTTTGTGAGAAATGTAATAAATGGAATGATAATTAGAATAAGTGAATTAAAAGAAGAGATAAATGAAAATTTTGGTACAAAAATAGATGATATAATAATTGATGATGTTGATGATAAAATAAATGAAAATAATGTTGAAGTAGAATTAAATGATATAGAAATTAAAGTGAAAGATATTAAAAAGAATATATTACAAGTTATAGAAAAAGAAATATATAAAATAAAATTTGAGAATAATAAAGAACAATTAAATAAATTAAATGAGATAAAATCTAAAATGAGAAGTATAAAAGATGATATGGATTATGTTCAAAATATATTTAATAAGATTAAAAAAAAGGAATATTTTAGTGTTGCTATTTATTTATTTTCTAGAAGAGATGGTTCATTTCTTGAAGTTAAAGGAAGGAAAAAGAAAAGAATTATAACATTTAGAAATTTAAGAATTAATTAGTATATTATTAGCATATTAGCATATTGTACAGAACATTGTAGATTAGAACATTATATTTATTTAATAGCATATTGCACAGAACATTGTATATTAAGAACATTATTGTATTTTTACAATTTTATGATATTATATATCAAATATTATCCTAGAAATAGAAATTACGCGCGAAATATTAAAAGACATGTTATGTTAATAATATTAAATACGGTGATATTATACCGAAAAATAGATTCTTTAATTCGTGAATTGAAGCATTTTAATATCTCTTATTTATTTCTGAACGAATTGACCTTAAATTATATAAGACTCTCTCATTTTTCACCCCCTATATATCACACTTGTGGTTATTATCGGATTTTTACGATATCAAAAATTAAATTATACTCCAATCGACTTAACACGTTAAATTTTTCTGAATTAGATTTTGAATAATTAATTATTCTATGAATTATTTATATTTATAAAGATTGTTCACTCTATTTATAAAAAATAAATAAATAAATAAATGTACAAAAAATACATTAATTCTTAAGGTATGGATTTTCTAATATTTGTGTAATATTGGGTCTTTTACTACCGTTTTCAGCTACCATACACTTAACTAAAATAGAGACCTGCTCATCTTCAATATCTTCGCAAACTTTAGTTAGGTTTAATTGTTCTAATTCTTTTTCGGATTTATATAATAAATGTGTTTTATTCAAAAAGTAAAATATACAACCTAAACTAAAGATATCTATACTTTGTTTTACTAATAAAGTTTCTGGGTGAGATTTAGTAGTATAATACGTGGAAGAAGTAGTAGAGGAGTATGAAGAAGGTGAGTATGATGAATGTGACGCTGATGATGATACGACTTGTTGAAGAAAGAGTAGTTCTGGTGATGTAAACCCTAATTGTAATGGCTGATTATATTTGTCCGAGCAAATATTATCACCAGCATTTTTTGAATGTTCAAAGTCACATAGTTGTATCCTGTGAATCTTTTGTTCCTTACATAAAATATTAGAAGGATTTAAATCCATGTGCTATATTTAAAAAATAATTAGATTAGAAAAATTGAGAATAATGAGAATAATTAAATAATTTAAATTTGAATTTACTTACCACTACACCTTTACTATGGCACCACTCTACAGCTTTACAAGTACCCAAAAGTACACTTTTTATATGTGTTTTATTATCACGAATATTCTCTGCGATTTCATCTAAAGATTTTCCGAAATACCTCGTAATTATGAAATATTTTTGTTCTTCGGCCGGATTCACAGTTATTTCCTCCAACTTTACGGTTGATTTCGACGTTAGAGCTTTCAAAAAATGGGTTTCATTTTCCCATCTTGAACGAGATTTATAAAATTTAACTACCACTTTATCTGAAGTGAGTATATGTTGACCAAGATATACCCTATTATGCTTGTGTTGACCCAGGTATACTTTATTATGCTTTGACTCTGGTATTTGAGAAATTAATTGATATTTATTATATATATATTTTGATAATGAATTTGAATTGTCGTTGTTAATCGTGCGTGTGTTAGGATAAATTGTATCAGTTTGGGGTATTGGTGATGGTTCATTATCTTGTGGTGTATTTGGGAGAATGTTTTGTTTAGTACTTTGATATAAGTTGCTTCGTAACTTTCCATCACAATCCTCGTAAATGAAAGGTCCGATTTGATAATCTTGTAATGAAGGTGGAGAATAGCCAATTTTGACGTGTTGATCTGTATTTCTTGATGTAAGCTTGTTTTTACCCTTATTAATAATGTCTAATGGCTTAGATTTTTTATGAAAGGAATGATTTTGTTGTGATCTTGAAGAAGAGGTTCGTGAAGTTATTGATGAATCTAGCTCTACTTGTGAATTTTCTTCTTCAAAATATGTACGAGGTTCTTCGGTGATAAAGTAAGACGCTCCACTTCCATTATTAACATTATAATATGATTCTCCGCAATTTAAATTATTGTTTATTATTTGTTGACCAGTTTTTTGCTTTGAAGATTCAGACATTTTACTGGAATTCAATGAATCTGATTGAGATTTTAAAGATTCAGATCTACGATCATTTGGATCAAAACTTTTAGTCAGTAATAGATTAGATATTCTATGATTTTCAGAAACAATTATATTCTCTTGCAAAGTAAGCTTTAGTTGGCGTTCATTTTGCTCGAAATTTTGCTCAAAATTTTGATATTCTTGCGGTCGATGATCTTTTAATGGTGATGGAGCTATAGGTTCTTGTGGGCGATTAATACTTTTATAAGATAGAACACGCCTTGGAGGTGGCGGCGGTGGTGGTGGTTTACTTGATTTTCTCTTTTCTTTAAAGATATCTCTTGATGTAACTATGGAATGACATGATAAATCAAAAGTAATATCTATTTCTTCACATCCCCTCTCCTTCTCCATCAAAGAATAATTTCCAACTAAAAAATTTTATTAAATATTATTTTCTTGTTTTGACAAAAAATAAACTTCTTAATATAAAAAAAACCCATCATACCATTTTTACCATTCTTATGTCCACCTTCAGATAAATCTGACCAAATTGACTTCATTTCACCGGTAGGTCCAATACTAATTTTGACTTCAGCATGTCCTCTAATTCCGTGTTTAAAACGAATGATCAATTTATCAGGTCCTGCTATCAAGAACATTGCAATAGGATATTTCCATTCTAATTGTTTCTGATGTGAAGAATTATGAACTATTGGAATTGTATGCCAGTGTCCTGAAGAACTTGATGCTTTTTGTAATATGAACTCTAATGTTCCGCTGTGACCAAGTATATTTCTACTATTAATATTATAAATATTAGAGTAATGTTATTTTTTTTTTTTTAAAAAAAAAAAAAAATACAATAAAAATTAAATCATAATATATTACTATTTTATATTATTAATTAATATCATCCCGATTTTTTTGTCGCGAATTGAGTCATCGTCGAAAAATTTCATCTCTGGTGGTGGAACCTTATCAAGAAAATATAAAAATATAATTAATGATTAATTAATTAATTAATTATAATTTGTAAGAGTTGATGTGTTAACTTACGCTTGATAAGAAATATAAAGAAAACGATATTTTTATATTAGGATTTCCGTCTCGAAGTGTCAAGGTACCTTAAAATGGAATATATTTTAATTATTAGTTTTTGTTTGACTAAAGAAAACATATTATCATATTACAATACTTACTTCTATTATCTTTCCTTGGTTCACCAAATTTATCAAAATTTATTAAAGCCTCACTTATTTGTCCTAAACATCCGTCATAACCTTTAATAGATGTATTCCAACATCTAATGGTTAATTCGTTACTTCTAGACGGATTTAAGGGCGCATCGATATTAAAATGAATATGTTCATCCCATGCAACTTTCTTTGTTGCATTATCTGATGATGATGTCCTACATAACAAATAATTTTTTATATTAATTTTTTTTTTTAAGTTAATCAATTTAAGAGGTATTGCAATTCGATTAACTTACGTTAAAGATGGAATCGTTTGTTTATTCATGCCATTAAATTCAATTTCTAATTGTATCTTTTCAGAATCTTTCAATAAAAATTTTGACATCAACCTATTCGCTAATGACCTTTCCACTTTTTCGCTTATGATAATACTAAATTGTTTTTATGAATTGTGTAATATTATTAACAATGAAACCAAAAAGTAACCGGAAATAAAATAAATAAATACCATTGGAGATTTTTAATCAGTATTAAACCTCCTTCAATTTGTGTATCAATATTATTTTTATTCATTTTTTTTTTTTTTTTTAAAAAAAAAAAATTCAAGAATTCTTGGAAGTGAAAATATTTTTATGTACTAAACCCTATTCGTTCTTTTTGTTCCCTTTTTATAACAAAAGGGAACGTTTCACAATAGGCGTCACTTTTTCATTATATGACCGTCTAGAGGACAAGCCGTGGCCAAGCCATTGCTTGACCATTGGCTGGCGGCAAAAATTCCTTGGAATATTACATAATAAATTTTACCATACTGGAAACGGATAATGATCACCGCGTCAAAATTGATATAAATTTAAACAAGTAAATTTTCTTTGCTTCTATAAACCATGGAAGATCCAAACGCAGATACAGAATGGTAAAACTTTTTTTGTAGAATTTGTTGTTATATGCGGCAATGAATAAAACAAATGACATTTGTTATCTTAGGAACGATATTCTTCGAGCTCGTGGTATCCTTCCTCCAAAAGAAGGTCCCACAGAAGAAGAAATATTTGAAGAAATGGATAAAAATATTCGTGAAAAACAAGAAAAGCATTTAGAAGATAAAACATTAGATGAATTAGATGAGTTAGAGGATGAAGAAGATGATCGAGTATTAGAAGAGTACCGGTAAGAAACTATTTCTTTTTTCTTTCTTCTTTAAAAATAAGTGTTATTAATTTATTTACTATTTATAGACAGAAAAGAATGGCTGAGATGAAAGCCGAAGCGTCACGAGAAAAATATGGACAATTAATTCAAATATCAAAGCCTGATTTTATAAAAGAAGTAACAGAAGCAAGTCAAGAAGTCTGGGTGATTGTGCATTTATTCAAAGATCCGTGTGTATAAACGTGTAAAATGTAATTTATGTATTAATAGTAATATAACATATGTATATATTTTTATAGGATCCCAGAATGTAAATTAATGAACGCACATTTAACAACACTCGCAGATAAATATAAAGCAACAAAGTTTGTAAAAATAGTTGGAGATCACTGTATACCAAACTACCCAGATAAAAATTTACCCACTCTGTTAATTTATGGTAATGGTGATCTTCAACAACAGCTTGTAGGACTATCTCAATTAGGCGGAATGAATATGACACTTCAAGGTATTCTTTATTTCCATTTCAATCTAAATTTCTTGTTGATATTAATTAACATAATTTTGATATTTAAGTTCTTGAAAATTATCTAATTTCTGTTGGTGCTATTGAGGGATCTAATAAAAAGACTGTGGACAAAGACTCTTCTACACAAAAAATAATTAAAAATCCTGCAATTGCTGCCTTAAGTGATGATGATGAAATTTCAGATGAAGATTAATATTCTATTTATTCCACGAGTTTCTGTTACCGTTAATTGGTTCCTTTTAAAGCCAAATGATTATTATATGTATTACATTACTACGAGTTTGATTTAAAATTAAGGTGAAAATTAACTTGTACAAATATTTCATTTGTCTTTAAAGAATATCAACTTCAATTTGCATTCCACAAATTTCGCAGCTTTGAGTTGTTACTCCAGTTTCTGGATCTTCTTCAGTCTCTCCAAATTCATGTTTGTGATTCTTTTGTACAGTTAAGACGTCAGTCCTAGTACGTTTTCGAAGGTCTAAAGAAAATAAATTTATTATTAATTAATTTATTATTGAATCAAAACGTTACATATTAAAATTTTATATACCTGCAAGTTTTGTTTTGAATTTCTTGTCCTTTTTCTTCTTTTTGAGACTTACCCTCTTTTCATATTCTTCGTCTAACCCTTCTTCGCCTCCCCATTTTTTGAATGCGAATTCTTCAACCTGTTCTCTAAGGTACAACATCATATTATTCCAGGTTGCTTTATGTGGATTTGGTTTAGACAAATGTGGCAAAATTTCTACATCTCTCAATTCAGCTAAAATTAGAAAAAAATTAAATTATATATTTTCATTTAGAAAAAAAAAAAATATATATAGTTCTAAAAATCAATTCAAATAAACCATACGATCTGTTAACAAATAATCCTAAATTCTCGGTAAAATTAGTAAGTCGATTCATGAGATATTTTGTTAAAGAGTGTAATCTTTACGGAAAGAGTTACCTCCTTCGCCTCGGACTTGGTTATTAAACTATATTTTTCAGGATATTTTTCCTTACAATTCTTACATACATTGACTTTGAAAGTCTTACGAAACAGGCTATCTAATTCTACTGAATTACATTCTTTGCATTTTTGATTTTCAGCTGGATCGATACTCATGGCTAATAAAAGAAATATATATTGTTAATTGATATTATTAAAAATTATATATCGGCCTAAATAAATTATTTTTACATGGTTCTAAAGCTTCAAATTCAGGTTCAGGAGGTTCCCATTTTCTCTTTTTAGGGTTTTCATCTTGTTGTTCTGATAGAAAACCTCCACGAGTATCTTTCATTTTTGAGAAATCATATTCCACATAATTTTGGAACTTTTTCATAGGACGTAACCCTTTTTTTTCATTAATATTTCCATTATTTGAAATAATTCCTTTTTGTTCAGTGCTAGTTAAATTATTTTGCTGATCTCGTTTCTGTTTTTCCCTTAATTTCGCTTGAGCTTTAATTCGATTCTCTTCTATACGCTTAACCTGTTCAGGGGTTAAACTAATAGTATAAATTGCACCAGTTTGTTTTTCGGGATTCATGTTTGTTGAAATTTGATCTTGAGCAGACATAATAAGTAAAAAAAAAATTGAAGTTGCTTAAAAATCTATAAACACGTGATTATGCAATATATTTTTTGTATTACATGCCCCTTTTCATATTTTTTTTGTATTTTCACACATTTCATAATCACACGTGGTCTTTTCCTATCAGCAAAATATAATGCGAATCGAGCGAAATCAGTTAATCCGTATTAAAGTTCACACCAATTGTATTTTCTTTAAGATTTAGTTTTTTCAAATTAAAAGTTTTAATAAGTCAATTATAATGGAACCTTGTCCAGAAGTTTACCAAAACAATGAAGAACCTGACGACACGGTTGTTCGTCAGTTGGTATTAGATTACCTTATACATAATTGTTATGGCGAAACTGCCAAAGTATTTTTTAAAGATGCTTTGAATGTAGGTGAACCTAGCATGGAACATGGTTTAAATGGTTCTACTCAAAACGGTTCAACCAATGGTACTACCAATGGTGTCGTACAGAATGGTAACAGTTCACCTGTACCCATGGATATTATTGAAGTAGACGAAGACGGGGATTGCGAAATGGCTGATTCAATTCAAGAGGAATGTATGCATATTGATTCCACCAGTGAATTAATATGCAAAGAAGCTAATTCTCAAATGCTTCTCGAAGTACTGAAGAAGGGTAAACGTAGTAACGGATATGGAGAGCGCTTTAATGCCGAATTTGCACTTAAAAGTTTAGAAACAAGAAAAAGTAAGAGTATAATTTGAGCTTCGCGCATAACATTTTACATATTGTGATCTAAGAGCTGGCAACCTAGGTTATTTGACTTTTTTTTTTCATTTTTTTGTACGGAGAAATCCGCCATTACATAATAGCTGGCAGCATCACTGAAGCCTTATCATTATGTCGAGATAAGTTTCCTCACGTTGTGTCCTCGGATGAACAAGACAGTCGAACTACTGCACGTTCAATTGATATGTGTTTCAAACTTCATTGTCAACAATTCATTGAAACTGTTCGTGCTGGCAATCCAATTGAAGCATTGTTATTTGCCCAAACAGTATTAACAAGTTTCCCTAAAAAGAAAGGGGCTAATGAAGAAAAATTTAATGCAGAACTTAAAATTATGAGCGCTTTAATGGCATATGAAGATCCAGAAAACTCACCAGTAGGGTCTCTATTGGCTCAAGAACATCGAGATAGGTTGGCAGATGAAATTAACAGTGCCATTCTCTGTAAGTTTGCCTAATGAATTATGTTCATTGTTAATTAATTTAATGAACTGATGATATTTTCGGCAATTAATATCATTTTTTCCTCATTTAGCCTTTGATTGTCATGCGAGCGAGTCGGCACTTGAAAGAATTGTGAAGCAAGCGACATTAGTGCGGGAATATTTACATAGCGCAATGTCAAGAGGACAAAGAAATAACAAGGTACATCCAACATGATGAACATGATGAATAGGATCGAAATTTTTCTTCCTGGAAGGCAATCATCCCAATCTCGTTTCGTGCGAACACTTACTATTCAGGTGTACGCTAAATGGCAGCTTTCCACGTTTATTCAAGAAGGCAGTTGAATAATCTTCGAACTCATTTTCCGAAACTACGAAAAAATCATTGTGATTTTTGATTCGTTTATCCTAGTGAGTTGTTAATTCAAATCAAAAGTAATTCTTTAGATTGCAAGATTTTGTCAAACGTTTTATAATCCCATGGTTAATAAGTTTATATTCAAAGCTAGTATACAACATACTTAGCTATAGTTTACTACTTTTGAGGAAGAAGTTATATTTCCATTTCATTTCGTTGGTTCTGCGTCAAACAAAGGAATATTTAATCGGTGACTAATTTATTAACGGAAATATAATCCCAGAATTTCAGTATATTGATTGATGGTGAATAGGTAAAAATTTTTTTCATTTGCTTAATTTCATTCTTTTTTTTTTTGTATAATAGATAATATATAAATCATGTTTAATCAAAAAAAGATCTCGACTTCTTATATATCACGTGTATAAAAATAGATATCTTAAGATTATAACAAAACTATTTATAACTGTTATTTTATTTTAAATGTTACACGATCACAAGATATTAAGTATTTCCTTTTTTGTTGATACTGTATTTCTATTCATGCGTAACAATTTTTTAATTCTACATACCCGGTATATATTTCATTAATAAAAATAGTATTTTATCAGACATCTTGCATTATTAATTTCTTGTAATATAATTGGCTCTTTCTTTTTAAATATTATAATTTCTGTCTAAGTTTCTAATAATACTAGCAAATAATAAACTGAAGAATCTTATTAGAATGGAACAGAAATAATATTAAATTTTTCAAGATATTTTTGCAATTAATATAAAGATTAACATATTTTTGGTAATAAGAATAAAGTAGTTGTTTAATATTTATTTATTTAATTATTTATTTAAATATAAAAATACTTTATTAATGCTTAATTTTTACAGTTTTAGAATGATATTTAAAACTTACTAATTAAGAACCTACTAGTAAACTTTATATAATTATATAATTTTGCCCAAATTTAAATGTAAGAAACATTGTGCAAAAAATGTCAAATAAATAAAATCTATGTAAAATGGAATGAATAATAATACAAATAATTATTTTAAAATTTTTAAAAAAAATAATTGGCAAAAAATTCATATAAATATAAATTTTCAGGAAGTAATTTAACCCAGATTATTTAATTCAGTAAGAGTTAGCAAAACTCTTTTTTAAAAAATATCTGAAAATAACCTTTTCTTCTTGTAAATTTACATATATATATAAAATAATTGTTTAATATATATATAATTAATTATTTAATTTAATATTAATCTTAAAAATTTAAAAATCAAACTGATAACTTGTTATTTCTAAAAATAAAATTTATTATATACAGTAATTACAAAATATAATTTTATTGTCTAATTAAATAATAAATATAAATATAAAATTAAAGATAAAGTTAAATCCAGCTCCTATTTTATAATACTTAAATTTCATTTCTATTTTAAAAAAAAATATTTTATGGCAATTATTTAATTATAATTAGAATTATTTGAATATATAATTTAATTTTTTAATGAAAAAACTAAAAAAATTTTTTTTGTAAATAACATTTAGAATTACTTTTAATGATTTAAATAAACTTGTAAAATAGACAAAATATATATATTGTAAAAATAAATTTATTTTTTATTTTGAATTAATTTTATAACAAATTTTTTAGAAAAAATTCCAATTAATACTAATTATTTATTTTAGAAAACTTTAATATATTTATAATTAATTTTTTAAAAAATATTTTATAAAAAAAGATTATACTAAGCTTATATTAAATTTTTTTTTATCAAAAATTACATTATTTTATTTTTTTTGAAATAATTAGCAAAATGATTGGTATGATGTTATTTTATATATTAAATTTAAGAAAAAAAATCATTTAGATAAAAAAAATTATTTATACATATAGAATAGGCGGGTCTGGTTCACGTTACCGATAATCATATTACCGACAATCGACACTCACTTAATAATATATAATTTTAAGTATGTAATAAAATAAAGTAATATAGAAATAATTATTTATTTATTTTGTTTATTGTTTATTTATTATTGTTTAAAATAAAACTTTTATTAGTTTATTATTTATTATTAATTGAAATAATATACAGTACATTATTATATTTAATTAGCATTTTGAAATACTCTAGAATGCTTACAAAAAAAGCAAATTATATAAACTAAATTAAGAAAATTATTAAGAACAATTATAAGTTCAATATATTATGAAGCTGAAATAAATAAAATTAAATATTAAATTCAAGTTATTTTATTATACATAGTATTTTACATTTTGTTATATATTAATCAATTTTTTATTTATATATTATGGTAAATTCTTTTATATTACAGCTGATTTCATAATGTACGGGACACCTAATAGTTACCGAGAGACGACTCGGTACATTCGGTAAAACTCGGTAAAGTTCAGAACAAGGTAAAATAATATCGTTAGATTCGGAGCACTGGTCCGAGCACGGTGTTGTAATTTTTATTTTATTCTGAGTTATACCGAATCTTACCGAGTTTCTCTCGGCATGGAGTAAAAATGATGGGTGTCCCGTACATTATGAAATCAGCTGTAAATATGTATTTTAATTTTCATAACTGAAGTGGATAGTGAAACTGTATGTGTTGATGGTAAAATTGTCGGTAATATGATTGTCGGTAATGTGAACGGGTCCCATTTCGACATTATCTGATAGTCAAATCCGAGCTGTAGCTTATTTTTCCCAGTCCAACCCATAGTCCGGGATCGGATTTTTTTGCTGGGCCACAATGTATATACTGTACGTCATTAAAGATATATAGACCATAATGAGAGATGCATTTAATCGCGTAGATCGAACAGATTATAGAGATTTTGCATCTCAACCAAGCTCTCCGGTCTTAGAACCTGAAAGGATAAAAAATATTAGCTCCCAAACAAGGCAATATTTATATTAGTAAATATTTTGAGTTAATAAAATTATATGCTATTTTCGTTAGTAAGTATTTGGATGATGTGGACGTTAAAGTAAGTTCATCCGTAGCGTGCAAAAGAGTTTGGGATTAAAAAACCTTTTAAAGAGATAGCAGATAGTCAAATATTTAGTTAGAGATCAAAAATATAAAATGGGAGAGCTGAAACAAGGTAGTGAATCGGTAAGGGAATTTTATGAAAAATTAGAAAGGCTTAGAAAGCTTTCCGGAAGTGATCTCAGAAAAAAATTATTTTGCGGAATTTCACCTACAAATCAAGAAGTCGTCAAATATGGGAGGGGGGGTGAATCTTCCTTTGGATGAGTTGATAGAAAGGCTTGAAACATTAGAACAAGTTTCCGAATAATCTCATCAGTCCGAAGCAGTGTCAATCACAATTCATTTATTAACTAATCTTATTTTTTCCGATAAAATTCTTCGAAGCATATAACTAATTTACTTGATCAGCTTACGCAAGAATTAATATCATTTATTCTAAAAAATCTTTCAATACAGGATCTTTATAATTGTCATAACATAAATGATACGTGGAAAAAAGAAGTAAATCTCGAACTGTTTAGAAGACCTAGAATGGAACATCTTAAATATCGGAATCTTATATTCTATGAGCTGTTACCAGCCTGAAGGTTATTATCGAACTGCCGAAAAAATGCGGGATGTTTGTAAGAAGATCGGATATAAGTTTGCTCTTGCAGAGGTCGAAGATTGGCTAAACAAACAGGTCATATATCAGGTTCACAAGCCCCTCCTTCGAATATTATAAATATACCAATCAGTCAGGTAAGCTAAATATAGATTTGGATTTTGACAGAAGAAATTGTAAATCGTTTAGGATTATACCGTAATCTCCCCGAAGTTGGTGATCATCTGACCCAGAGTGGCACTGCGCAATGATGTGATGTGCGACATATTAATAATCAAAAAGAAACATATATCTCTATTTTTTTCCTAAACGAATGAGAAAAAAATGTGAAAAATGCTTTGTTGCAACACAGGACTTATTCTATAAGTAAATATTGACGACAAAAGCATATGTTGTGAAGGGCTGAGGACTTCGCAATTTCGAGATCTACAAGAGCTTGCTATTTTTGCGTCTTGCAAGGCAATCTCCATGTGAAAGGGTATGGAAATTCCATTTGCATGTGCTTTCATAGAACTCTTGGCATCAGACGACATCACCTCATATCTCCTTAACTTTTTCTTAGCAAGATGTAAAGCATGTAGAGGTATGTGGAAGTTCAGCCAACATTCACACAAAAACTTTCCCGCAAAAGTATTAAGGTGTATATTTTACAACGAACGAAGCAAAATACTCACTATGGGTTCTTGTATTTAGAAAAGTGAGATGACTGATAAGACCGAGGTGCCTGACAAATCCAAGACTTCTGACAAGCTTGAAAAGTTTCTTGCTGGTGAGAAAGTGGGGGATATTTTCGATGTAACGATATCTAATGCCAATAACAATCAAGTTCCCTCTCTCGCGAATGCAATCAGAAACCAACGTCTAGATCGTTCCAAGATATAGATTCAACCAGGCTGATTTTATGTAAGGTCGGGTTCATGTCTGATAGCGTTGTAATCCACAACTTAAGTAACAATGAATTACTTCGAAGCAGATGGTGCAATAAGAATGGAACCGCACAATTTTTAGTCATTTTCCCACACAGCCCCAACGTATCTATGGCGGTAAAAAGGGAAACAATGTTATCGTGTATCCTCCTACTGAAACAGTGCCAGAGGTACTAAGCAAAGATAATTAGTATTTTTATTTCGTATCATGTAGCGATATAGTTGCAATTTTTTATATATTGTAAGCCGGTTTCCGGCAACGATTTATTTCATAAATAAAGTATTATTTTACCAGTACATTGAGAAAGTGAGTTTCGTGTTATGATGCAACCGACATCATATCTTGGTAAAGTATTCAGATCGTTAGATGGGCTCAAGGAGTCACTAAAGAATTTCAGTCGTAAATTATGCCTCCGTAATAGTGAGGACAAATTCAAAAAGAAAAGTTTAATGTATAGTGATGTATAGTAATGTATGGTAATTAGCAGTACAACCATACATACTTGGACCTATGCTAGTGATAGTGAAAACAAAATTTTCTCATGTGACAATTGGTACAAATGGTACAAATATTGACATGTGTCGCGATGCACGTATTGTTGATTTGACAGTTTTTTTTTTTATTTGTTTGCATGAAATCTAAAAATTCTCGAGTAGAAACTCGAAATTTTATTTTATTTTTGTGTTGCAGGTATACATGATGGTGAAATTATACATTACATAATCATGTATGGCTTCATCACGAAATTTTTAGATACGAATTCCATATATTCACATATTTTATTAAGGAATAATGTAGGCCAATACTATATGTTTCGTTACAGGGTGTTTGGAAAATATTGGAACTATTCAGATTTCCACAAATTTCCATGGTATTTGATGTGAATTTCCCTGTGGATTTTGCACGGAAAAAATTTCCTGATTTCAGATAAGTATCAAAATGAAAGAAATGTTAGTAAAAGTCTTACTAACATTCCTAACTCATAATTTTCAAGTTTGCATTCTGAAGTCAATACATTCAGGCGTCCAAAAGGAACATTAGTCAAATGTTCCCAAACCCGATTCATAATTTCAATCCCATACCTTATTCCCAAGTTCCAAGTCTGAAATCACGTCCAAGTACCTAAAAAAAAAAATTTTTTTATGATTCTTTCTCTGAAAATTTTCATTTTTATTATTTTTGTAAAAATTCTTGTTTATTTAATAATAATAAAAAATATTCTATATCTATTACTGTAAATTAAAAATTATTTAAATAAAACACTTTCGTTTATAAAAATAAAAAAATTTTTTCGTCCTTTTAATGTACATTTTTTGTTTAGATGAAAACCTTTTGTCTAATAAAAAAAAAAACTTTTTTTCTTTTAAATTAAAAAAAAAAAAAAAAAAAACCAAAAAAATTTTTTTTTTATAGAAATTTGTTAAAAAAAAATTTTTTGTTCTTACCGATCTGCTATAAACAAAATAACTATATATTTTACACGCTGTTACACTGTTACACACTGCTAAATATCACCATACACCACACATGTGGTCGACCCCTATCACCACTGGTATTCGTCTTACCGGAATAACTACCGTACATCATCAATACGTTAGTCACCATACAATACATGATTTCTTTATACTCTCTTAACCATTTTAGGAAGGAGCTACTAACTTCAAATCTTTCGGTTTCTTTATTGCTTAGCCAATCGGTTGTTCTGACAACTCCTTTTTTTTTTTCTGGGTAAACTAAAAAAGAATAGTAAAATACAATATTAAAATCGAATTTAAAATTTAAACTAAAACCTAATAAACCAGATTATATTATATAATAAAATCCCAAAACATCTTTCCCAAAATATATGTTCTTTAATAATCCTTGCGCACCTTTAGAAAGATTATTATTACTATTCTCAATATAATTTTTATTATAACTATTAAACTTTCTCCATTTTTTTCGTAATACCTAATTTTATCTGCTTTTTAACCAAAAGATTGTTTCAATTAACTTTCGTTTCTTTAAAAATCGTTTGTAATAAAACATAGCATAATTATAAATATCTTCTTTTTTTAGAATACCAAATCGAATTTGTTCTGGAAGCTCCTGAAGATCGTAAAGCATTTAATAATAATAATAATAATATCTAGTAAATAAACATGTGTATACTTATATAATCTTCTTATATAATATTAATTAGATTTTCTTTTTTAGTTTACATAAACGACTTTTTTTAGTGGTTTAAATATCCAAATATTACATATTATCATTTAAATACGCAAAAAATGGAAAAAACAAATCTCTAGATACATTGAACATGTACTACCGTGAGGAAATCATCAAATCAGCTATATGCGATTTACAAGGATTTGATCAAAAAGAAAACTAATGTTCCGGAGGAAATCGGAAAACTTTAATTTGTGATCTATTATTGAACTTAAAAAACAATTTATTGTCGAAAGGTTTTCGACGGGAACTTCTATCAATTTAATTATGAATTAACTGGAAGTTCACTCACGGGGTAGTATCTAATTTGAATTTCAAAATTGAATTTCACGAAGATCAATTAATTACGACAGGACGATGTGCAAATGACATACAGTAATTCGTAATTAGAATGGTTCTTTTTTTATTATAAATATCTGCAAATTATTGCTATCTCTTTCTAAAAAAAAAAAATAAAAAAAATACTTTTTTTAAAAAAATTTATTATTACAAAATGAATTTGATTAAATTTTTAATCCTCAGTTATTTCATTGTCACAGTAATCGCTCAAGTTACTATCCCCATTTTACCAGATGATACCAAAAATTATATGGTTACTGGTGGAAATGGTGTAAAGATTTTTGTAGAAGAAAAAGGAGATCCAACGAAAGTCACAATGGTGTTCTGCGCTCCAATAATGTCATCACGTATTAGCTGGGAGGTGCAATTTAATGAACCATCGCTTAATGGAAATTTTCATCTTGTTAGATATGATTATCGAGGAACCGGTAGAAGTGATAAACCAAAAGATGTTAATGCGTATAGTACCGACTTACATGTTTTAGACCTTAACGCCGTAATAGATAGTGTAAAATCCGATAAAATAATTTTAGTTGGTGCGTCTATTGGATCGTTAGTTTCCATTGGATCTATGAAAACTAAGAAAGTTGCTGGATTTATATCAGTATCTGGAATTTTCAATGGCGACATCCCATTTTTTACTAATGCTACTGAACCATCGGATGTCTATCAAACAGCTATCGATCAACTTAGGGGAGCTTTTGCCTTTATAACTGCTAAACCTTTATCCGATCAATTCAGTTCATTTTTGTTTGGTCAAATTTCTCAAACGAGTCCTGAACTTCGTCATAATAAAAGTCCAAGTAAGTAAACATGTTGTATACCTTAATACCTTAATAAAAACATAAACTTATATATTTATATATATTTTTTTATATTGTAGTTCCTGATTTTGGCAGTATTTTTAGTAAATTAAATGTTCCAACATTATTTCTTATCGGTGATAAAGATGCCATAGTTCCAGCTAACTATAGTCAAAAGTTTGTAAGTCTTGCGAAAAATGGGCAAAAAATAGTTTACACTGGCGTTGGGCATTCACCACAGTGGGAAATCAGTCAAACTTTTAACAATGATATTAGTGGGTTTGCTAAAAAAGTTTAATAATTTAGTATTTAGTCCTGTTTGCATACACTGACACGTGATTTATAAGCACGTTATTTATAATTTCATTTTAAAAGTTATAATTATTTAATACTTTTTAATATTTTTAATAATCATTAATTCAATACATCTTCTTAAACTTGTTCATTCTGACTTCTTAAACATATTCATTCTGGCTTCTTGAACATATTCATTCTGATCAACATAATAAATCAATTAATTGATTAATTATTAATTGCATAATTAAATCTAACGAAGAAACTTTTAATATTGGGATTTGCGAAAAAAATAAATTTAATATTTAGTATGACCCTTGACGGCTAGACCCCGGAGTTCAACTAAACCCCTCCCCTTTTTTAGTAATTCGTAAATCTGTAAACTAATTGCTTTTAAATTAAAATAAAATAAAATAAAATCTTACTTAAAAAAACAGCGACCGAAATTCAGTCACTGGAAGATCATTTTTATATTAAATAAATTTTGTGTAACATTGATAGTACCCTCTTCATTTGTAACCAGTCGTCAAATTTCAAGACATATATTTTGAGATGGGCTAACTTCAGAATCATTATACAAATATTGGAAGTTATCTCCATCTCAACGGGTATATGTGAATATTTAGGGTAGGCAAGTGTGTAAAATATTAGCAGAAGAATACACAATCACTAGTATGTACCAGGTATAGCATATATTGGATACGGTATCCTAAAATCTCGATAGTCACTTGCACGGACTAACACAAGATCGAAAACAAAAACTCGACAATCCAAAATTCTAACAAGTCATTATATCGAGGATTTTGTAAATCTAATGATATGTGTTCTAATAAAAGTATTTGTTGCAATATGTAATATTTAGTTTAAATGTATAATTTTGTTCTGAAAATCAACTTGTCGGTATAATGATTTGTCGGGTCAGGATTTTCCCTATAAAAAAAATTCTGGAAAAAACTCCGATAAATGATCATTTTTCTAGTTTTCATTCCGAAGAAACTCAGACACGTGATCATTTTGCTGAAAAATTTTTTATAGGGTTTGACTTGTCAAAATTTTGGATTGTCGAGATTTTGTTGTCGGTCGTTCAAAAGATTTTCGAGATTTTGTATCAAAACCATTGGATACTTAGAGTAGTTAAGATTTCTTCGGTATAAAAATGTTTCATGGCACTTGCCTATCCTATCGAATGGTATGTAGTGCTCTACAAATCGAGCCACATGGATCTCATTTCGGCCTCCTCGTCTCGTTTGCCAGCTTAGGGATCAGGCAGTTGACTCAAAACTGAGAGCACTAATGGTATGTAGGGTAGCAAATCGTAAAGAAAGCCAATCATGTATGTACTGTATCTGAAAGTGTAGGTTTCTGCGAAATCATTATATAAGAAATTGGCAGAAGCCTACACCTCGATGGTAGTACTCGATCGGGTATGGTATGAAACTAACTTCGGAAATGTTATATAAAATTATGGAAGAAGGCTTCACCTTAGACGATATTCTTTACCTACTTTGGGCGCAAATCTGACAATTAATATCCCAGTAAAAGTGATGCGCCATATTATTATAAAAAAATTCATCCCAGTTAGCGTCACCCAAATGTCTTTTGAATATCCAGGAAATATCCAGGAACTTTATCACGTGATTTATGAAGTTAGGGCGTACCAGAGACCCGGATTTATTCCGATATTAAATCGCAAATTTTTATCACGATAACGGAAAAAATTCCGATTTTATTCCGATAAAAAATTACCAATTATAGTAAGAAACATTTGTTAATTCTAGCCGGATTGCATATTAATGCAGGCCAACTTAGGTTGCGCCAGTGACACGACAATAATTTTACCCAAAACGAGCTAGTTGTCACGTGTCGGAATAAAATTGTTAAAAACCATAAAAATTCCGTTTTATTCCATAATACAGCAAAAATTCCGATTTATTCATTTATTATAAAAATGGAATTTTCCCGGGTCTCTGCTGCGTACCCTTCAAAATGTCACGAATTCACGTGACAGTTTTTGTCACATGCGTCACGCCCTTCCTTGTTTTTCGAGTAGGTAAGAACTTATTCGTCACCCCATTATTCGTCACACAGTTAATTTCTTAATTTCTCAAAAGATTAGCCAGCATTATAGTATAGTGCCGGCCAAAATTAACCGCAAATTTACTGTGCCACCTGACACTTTTTTTTACACAAACTCTGCACTTTGAAAGGCAACCAAATATGCATAGGAGGCCAGCATCCTCATCATAAAATCAAGCATCCAAACAAGTACAGAAGGTAACTTTTTTTTTTATAATAAAATACTTTTAATAAAGTAAAATTAATATAGTATAAATTTTATTTATATAAAAATGTATAATAATTTTTATAATAATTAGTTGTTAAATCTAATAAAAAAGAATTATTAAAGTTTTAGTTTTTATAAATAATTTATATATATATATATATATATATTTAATGATCTATATATACTTTATTGATAATAAATAATTTATATTTGTAAAATTATTTATATTTTTTATAATAGCATTAATTTACAAATGAAATATATTAAATTTTTTATTACTTTTATTTAATATTTATTTAATTAAAATACTTAAAACCAATCTATACATTATTTTAATAGTAAATTTTGGGAAAAATATTACTTCTATATTTCAACAGCTAATAATTGTAAAAGTAAGAAATATAATTCATTAGATTCATTTTATTATGATGAGTTAATAAATGATAAGAAATCTTATAATATTTTTTAGAAGTTCAAATTTGCTAAAAATAAAAATATTAAATTTTAAAGAATTGATTTTAAGTTTATAGAAAAGTTGTTTTTTGTTTTTTAAAAAAATCTTAAACTTTGCTAATAAATATCTAATTGATATATATATATTTATAATTATTTAAAATTTATTTTAAATATTTATTATAAATTTCAGAAATTTTGGCATTTTATCTTTTAATTTTAAATATTGAAATTATTTGTTTTGTTAAATAACTAAATATTTCAATTTTGCTTAGCATTATTAATTAATACTAAATCAATATTTATCATTATTAATATAATTTATTATTTAAGTTAAAATTTTGTAATCAGTATTTTTTAACTTTGTAAAATTATAGACCAGCATTTTAAACTCTGGCCAAATTGTAATTTTTGGCCAAAATTAAGTAGTACAAATCACCAGGATGATATTACTACTGATAAGATTTAGTAATATCCAATCTTCTATATAAACTTCAGTTGTAAACTGAAAAATTGAATTTGTGTTGTCTAATATACAGTAATTTATTAGTAAAATAAATTTTATTATATTTTAATTTTCAATTATTTTAATAGTAGTAAATTACAAATAAAATAGGGTAGGTATTACTAAATCTCACCAGTGGTGATCATCACCACTTAATTCCGGCCAAAAATTACAATTTGGCCAGAGTTATAAAGTGCTGATCTCAAAATTTAACTTATGTTAACAAAATTTTGAAATTTTTGTCAAAAAAAAAAAAAAAAAACTTTTAGTAAAGTGAAAAAATCAAAAAATCAAAATTTGTATTTTTCTCAAAAATTATCTGAAAACAGCTTAAAAAATTCTTCTACATATAAATTTTAATATATGTAGTTGATTATTTAATTTAATAAAAATCGGACTGGTGAAAATCACCAGTGGTGACATTTTGACATTATACTGAATTAAAAAAATTATTTTTTTATAGAATATTTATTTCACTTCTTGAAACTGAAATAGGATCCTTTCCTGCATTCGAAAAGGGAAAAAACTGAATATCAATCAACAAAAATGTATCATCATTTATAATCATCAAGTGATATGCTGATGATTACCCATTTATTTCATTGAGGGGAAACTAACTCTAATTACAGTAGCAATTTTAAAACGAAGGACAATATGTCTTCGCACTATGAAAAAAAAATCAATCACGTGAATTTCTCTGTCCGCCACGTGATCGTTTCCCAATGAAATCGCAAGTTTTAGTTTTTCGCTCCGGACTTCCAACGGTTCCCCTTTCCTAGTATATTTACGACAGAGTTTGGGATTTAAATCCGTTTTCCTTAGATTCTAATTAAAATTTGAATAAAACGAAGGGACCGGATATAAACAAATCTGAAAACTGAAGGTTCGGTTCCTTCGTTTCATGAGTAATCCGAAGGAAACTGGATATATTATAGGCAGAATAAAAAAATAAATCCAGTTCGAAACACTATTATGACTTAAAATCTATAATGCTATTCTGTCAATTTTTGTAGATCATTTGATTTCGGGCGGAATTATGAAGTCACGTAAAAGTGATTGCACGATAGTCAGTCGGGACATATTAATTTCATCTTTCCATCTATCGAATGAATGAATGAAGTAAAAAATTAATTTTTTTTAAAAAAAATTATTTCAACAATTTAATTTATATCAATTATTAGTACTTTTTAAACTATATTTGATATGGTATTGTGATTAATAAAACTAGGTTTATGCATTTTTATTTACATTAATAAGATGAAAATTTAATCTTTGTTATATGAGATTTGGGATGGGATCTGGGATTGGAACGGATGGATGGCAAGTGTAGTCACACCCTTTTCATTTCATATTTGTCACATGTTATTTGTCATAAAAACCCGTGGAAAATAAATAAAACTTTTACTCTCTTTCTATGGAACTTGGCTTAATTGTTTAATGTTTACTTATGTTTACTGTACACAATTTCACATTCTTTTGGCTTAGGTTTTATGTTTCAAATTATTCAAGATTCGGTCTAGTTTAACTTCAAATATTAGTGAATGCATTTTTTTTTAAAAAAATAAATTATTAAGCCAATCCAATTTCTTTGTTATTGAGAACAATTATATAATTTAAAGTGCGACAACAAATAATATGTTGTTAATCAAACAATACAATAACAATAAAGTAACAAATGGGGAATAGTCTATTCTTTGTTGAATATAACGTTTTTTTTTTTTGAAACATCGTGGGAGACTTTATACACAACAATGAACATTTTGAGACATAAAGGCATTGACCTTATATAGTACTATAGATAAGCATATATATGGCTAAAAAGGAATTAGTTAGCGTCGTCCGGATTTATTTACAGATTCACACGTGACTTCGGATGTTGATTTCCGGTTGTTATGTTGTGAGCTTTTTCTCTACTACAATGTCGAACTAACAAAATAAAGCTTACAAAGAGTGGTTATGTTTTTCGAAATTATGAAGAATTTTTAAGTGAAAGGAATGTTGCAAGCACTTAAATTCTGAAATAAACTTAAAACAGCTCGCTCGATAAATCAAAATTTGAGCCGAGAAGAATAATTAGTTATTTATATCACTGAAGCCGTATACTGTATAACTTTTAAATTTCCTTAAATAATGCGAATGTGTCTTATGAATGAATCTTTGTATTGAACTCGTGATTTTATTTAGAAAAAGATGGGTCGTCAAAGAAAATGAAGTTGCTCATCGCAATTACATCTATCTCAGAGAAGGATATTCATGTGTTTACCGTAACAAGAACCAAAAAAATGTAAGATGTAATCCATATTAATGTTCAGCTTTCGTCTCCTTGCTCAAAAATCTCCAAATAGGCTCATTTGGGCGTTCACCAGTACTGACTTTTGAATTTGATCGTAAAACTATTCAGCAGATTATGACTTAAATATTATTTTTACAGTACAATGAAATAGGAATTATTCATTAATTTTATTATACGAAGGAATCTTGGTGAATATATTTTGCTTCAGTTGGAAAATTTCAAAATCGCAAAATGAGCGTTCCATTAACTCAAGATCCAATTGTTGATCATGAAAATGATTATATTATTGAAAGTGATGAAGAAAGAGATACATATAAGCAGATTTGACTTTTTACATGGAATCTTGGACAAATTACTTATAATTTTATATACGGTATAATGAGAATTTTGTGTGTGATTCTAATTGCATTTAAGGCCAAAGAGATGATATAAAAATCATTGAACAAAATCAATAGACCATTTATGGTTAAAAAATGTTCGCTCAAATTTCAAATCACTGGAAAAAATGAATATTGTCATTATATACAGTATGTCACTAGAAAATAGAACAATGAAAAAAACATGGCAAGATTTAATAATACACAGTGAAATTCGATATACTGGAACCTCGATATAACGGATCATAAGTAAAATCTTGATATATCGGAATTGGGGTCTGGGAACGGATTATCATAACGTAATTTACCCTGATATAACGGATTTTTGACAAATTTTACTAATGGAACGGATGGTGAATTCTTGATATAACGGATTTTTTTCAAATTTTACTAATGGAATGGATGTTGAATTTTCACTGTGTAATACAATGAATAATCGAAATAAATTTCTTTTATATTAAAAAATTTTAATAAAATTCTATTGTCTTTTTTATTTATGATTTTTATCGAAATAACTTTTAAAAAAAAAAATTTCGATTTTACCAAACAATCTAACGTGTGTGTAACCCCGAAAATCAATCCGGCTACTATTTTTTCCGGGAGGAACGCTAAAATCAATAATCCGATTTTTTATATTTATTGCACTTTTCAAAATTGTGCTACCTCATATAAATCATCTAATAAAAAAAATTATTAAGATTACCAGACAAAAATCGGACAATGTTGTCCTGTGAGTGATCGTCCTGTAAGGCCGGGCAAAAAAAAAATTTAGATTCTCGTGACCCGGCCGGGTCAGTTTTTCGAAAAATGGAAATTTTTTTTTTATAGTAAAAAATTTTCATCACGTGATTTAAGTTATTGGCCAATGTGGCGTAAAAAAATTTTACATATGAA
>QZLH01000138.1:79738-99395 GCA_003833135.1 Oehlia diaphana | reverse complement strand
CTAATTGGAATAGTAAAATTTTACTTAGAATCGGAACATGATCAGCCTTCGGCCGATCATTTATCCAATCCTAGTAAAATTTTACTTATTCCTAATTAGCCAGGAGATAAGTAATACATATTTGATATTTAACATTAATTCTTGCCATTACATACACAATAAAATATAATAGATTTTTTTTATTGTTAAAACTTTTGCCACTATTTTTTTATTTTTTTTAAAAAAATAATGAATATAAATTATTATTATTATTATTTTTTCATAAAAAAAGCAAAAAAAAATTAACAGTAATACAACTAAGTAAAGTAAAAAAATCTAATAATAAAAAAAAATTTGTTTCTTAAATCTTCGATTAATAAACTTATAGGATTTTTATTTCAGGATTTTGTAATTTGGGTTTATAAAGTGTCAAAGTTCTGACATTTTGGGATTATGATTTTCGGGATGATTTTCGGGATTATGAAATTCAGGGATTATAAGTTTAAGTGTAGTACCGTTGGGACTATGAGCTTCGGGATTTCGGACGGATCACTTACTATAACGTAATTACAATTTGCAACCATCGAAAAGTATATTTGAAGTACGTATGATTGCAAACAAGTTTATAACAGTTTATTATCTGTTATATTAATTAAAGAATAATGAGATTTAGTCGTCCTTCATTAGAGGAATATACAGAAGATATTTATATAAACATTAATAATATAATCATGTAGATGAAATATCTGTAAAAAATGAATAATAACACAAAATTAACATTTTTAAATTAGCACTTACTATCTGAAAGCTCAAAATCTATCAAAAATTTTTATGGATAAGTAATAATAAGATCGAAGTTATTACGATGATAACTTGGATGATACAATTGATATATTTTCCTGAAATTATACGGAGAGCCAAAAATAGAGAAAATGAACATTGAAATCTTATTATTGTGATATTTTATTCCGTAAATTGAAACTTTTAAGCAGTTAATGGAGCCTAAATATCAGTAAAATTTTAGTGACAGAATTCTAAATTTAATTAATTTATTAAGGAATTTATTGTTATTAAGTCCTTGGAGGTGGTAAGATTTCTTATAAAAGGAATCTTGAAGGTTCCAAGGTTCCTGACTATAGAAAACTGAAACTTACTAATGAATATAGTTAATCAGCAAATATACGGCACGCATACCCGAGCTATACGAGGTACGGAAATAATTGTGTGGATTTATCCTTTCTTAGATAACGTCAGTCAAATTTATTGCCATTTTTAGATGCTTTCTGGAATTTCGACTCTGAAAAAATGTTAGTATACTTTACTTTAGAGTATAGGCGTCGACAATGTATGGTTCTCCTCAAAACCACAAAAATTATGTTAAAAAAAAAATGTTTTTTGAAACTCTTTGTATGTAAAGGCAAAACTTTAATGACTCATTAGTTGAATATTTTGGAGTTGACATTATTCTTTAATGTGAAATAATTCAAAATTTGTTATTGTGGAATATGAAAAAGTATTATAGGACGTTGGTCATGTGAGACAGTAATTTCAAACATTTTATTGTACATTTGTACGTAGCTGAAAATGATATATTAGTAATTAAAAATGATATGCGCGGTAATGTCCAAGTAATTTTGTTTTATTGACAAAATTAGATTTATTGGATGATTAATTTAACTTAAAATAACATAATTGATCATTGTAACAATTTCTATTAAAGGTGTATGGCTATATGGCGTAACACAACGCATAATCTCACGTGTAACATTTTATTGTGATATGCAGTATTGTATCACTATGAAATGTTGGTCAGTCGTGTAGCGGCAATTATGTTACCTTACAGTGACAAATTAGTCAAAATAAATAAAAAAGTAAATATAAATAATAAATATCGGCGTATACTTTCCGTACTTTCCTTAAAATTTCTTTTTTTTTTTTATTTAAACCAGTCCCTGTACTACTACTATTTTTTTAAAAAAAATAAAAAAAAAAAAAATTATTTTTAATGTCTAAACTTACATCAGATTGTCTTTACGAAATATTTCAATATTTAGAAGATAATACGAAAACTTTACATTCATGTCTTTTAGTTAATAGAATATGGTGCGATACAAGTGTACCACTTTTATGGAGGGACCCATTTAAACAAAATATATTTAAAGAAAAATATTATATTGGATTATTTTGTACGTTATTTTCATGTTTGGATGAAGAAACCAAACAATTTTTATCTATATGTAATATAAATTTAAAAGATTTAACGCAAAAAAGAATAATTTTTAATAAACCATTATTTAAATATCCAATATATTGCAGATATCTTAACTTCAATAATTTAAATGAAATTATATCACATACAAAACAACAATTTAGTAATAATGGAAATGAAGATTTTATAACTTTAGTAAAACAAGTTTTCTTAAAAATGTTAATATCAAAAAGTAGTTCAATTAAAAGAATCATTATTCAAGATGATGATCAATATCCAATTTATCCTATATCAAATTTTCCTGGAGCTGAAAGATCATTATCACAATTAGTTGAATTACAATGTGATAGTGATATTAATCCTTTATTTTATTATGAACTTGCAAGATGTTGTAAAAATATTCAAAGATTAAAAATTCCTTATTGTAGATCTGATAATTCAGGTTTGATTTCTTTGATAAAAGTTCAACGTTCTTTAAAATATTTACATTGTGAGGCTTGTGATAAACCTGGAGGTTGTCATGAAATTGGAAAGGCTTTATCAGAATATCAATCTAAATCTATTATTGAATTGGAATTAATCGAAAATATTTGTTTTTCAATTAAATTTATTTCTTCATTTATTAATTTGAAAAAATTAAAAATTGATATTTATGGTGATAATTTAAATCAAAGTGAAATTTGTTATTTAGAAAGAACGAAATTATTAAAATTGGAATCTTTATCAACTGATATTGAACTTCCTAGTTTAAATATTATAACTAGATTAATATCTAATACTATTGGAAATCTTTGTCATATATATCTTGGTTCTTTTGTACCTGATGAAACTTATCAAGATATTGAATCTTATCATAAAGCTATTTCAAAACATTGTCCAAATATTAATTATGTTTCAACTTTTATTTATGAAGAAGATAATGAAATTTCTAATAATAGAAAAAATTCTTTTGGATTAGAAGAATTAATTAAATCTTGTAATAAATTAAAAGGTATTATATTTTATGGTATAAGAATGGAATCTGAAGGTTTTGATTTATTTAATATGATTAAAAGATTTGCTTCAAATACTTTATGTGATATTAAAATTGTTGGGAATTGTGAATTACAATCTTTTTATTTTGAATGGTTTTTAGAAAATTGGAGATCAAGAGATCCTTTATCTTTAAGTATATCTGAAAGTGTTTATGATATGTCTGAAGATTTGGATAACGTTAAAGATAAATTCTTGAAAAAAGGTGTATTAAAAAATTTTAAAATTTTGGAAACAATTGAAGATTTTGAGATGAATTAAAAGGGGATCACACGACACGATATGGCACAGTAATATTTACGAATTTTAATCAACAAATCAAAGACTTGGTATTTTGCATTCTAAAGGGGGTTTTAAAACATATTACAATGCTTATTTTGCAAAAGTTAATGAAGCACTGAATAGATATATCGCAACGCGGATGGTGTTTCTAAAATTAAAAATTATTATGAGTGTCATATTTAACCAATTAAGAATGCAAAATAATTGGTAGGATTAGATGATTAGGTGAACTTCATTAAATTAATTTAAACATATTTTAGGGAGCTTTAAAATTTTGGGAAAGGAAATGGCGAGGTGTTGTTATGAGGGAATATTTAATAAGGGTCATGTAGTATTATAAATAGATCTGTCGATATTTTTGTTGTACTTTTTAAAATATTGTATGTTCGAAATAATAATAAAATAATAAAGTTCGTTCGATACTTCTTTTCATGAAAGATACGATCCAATGATTAAGTTATTTTATATGGAGGTAATTTACTAATAGTTAGCGTTAGTATACTCGAAACTTATCTTTTTTATGAGTATTGGACTATCGTCTCCCGAGGGGCTAACTGGATTTGCATAAATAGGAAATTTTTTAAATTTTATCTTCGATCACGTGATCAAGCGATTAAAGTAACAATGATATTGTGTAAGTAAATTTTTTATACTGAGCTAAACAAAATAACATGGATAATAATGAATTTAATTTACAAATAGTGCATAAACAAGTTGATAAGAATAAGGGTTTAACCGGTCTTTTGTGGGAACGGAGTTATAATACGTTTATTGTTCTGCGTCTTGGCAATAGTTGCGATAAACTATGAGCGAGTATTAGTAAATTTACGTTCATGAATGCCTAACAAAGAAAGTATATGTTGTCGTTTATCCTGATGAACAACTTCTTTGTCCTTATGCTGCTTTAACGACACTTTTATTGAGATCTGCCCTTGGAAATTGACCGATGAACAGAGACCTTGAATTCGTTGACGAACGAAAATGAATTAAGCGTTTTCTTATTCCAAAAGAACCACACACGCCAGTTTCAGTTGATAATATCGCTAATTGGATAAAATCCTTCTTAAGGATCTCTTCTCCGGGTTCTCATAAGTTGAAGTAGAATTTACCGAAAATTATTATTATGGCGCAATCTTTTAAGTTACTAATGATTGTCTATATCAGTTACATAGTGTCAATAGGTCCGATTAATTTTTTTCATACTATGAATAGTCACTGAGTTTGAAATTCCAGCTTTCTGCATTTTTTGAAGAAATGAAGAAATCATAAAATTAATGAGAAAACGAGTTTTTTTGAAACATTTCATTCGCGAATTACTAAACAATAAAAAACGAGCTTTAATTTTTACTTAAAATGAGGTAATATATGAAATCAGGAAATATATCTGAAAATAATATAGGAAATTATGACAGGTAATAAATAATCACGATCGGGTAGCCGGTAGCGAGGTTATAAGTAATATGAGTAATTTATATGTTTTAACTAGTCAAAACATTAAAAAATTTGGTCACTTTGGTCGGTAACCTCGGTCAAATGGAATGTATTACATACACGTAAATATAATTACAGGTTTCAAATACTCAGCTTTGCCTACTTTGATCTTTTACAAATTATTATATGATTACATAATTTATATGAAATTAATAATACTTTGTTCAATTTTGGCGAACATTAAAATCTCTAATCTTTCATCTTCTAATAACTCGCGTGTTGTTAAATCAACGGTACCACCACCACAAGCGACAATTATAAACGAATCTATACAACGAACAAATAAAATAGATAAAATTAATAACGAACGTAATTAAGAATATTAATTATAATTACTAACCTCCCGGTGTTAAATAATAATGATGATTCTTCCGTAGACTATACATTGTATTGTCTTTCACGTAAGCAATATACTGAAAACACAAGAAAAACTTACTTGTGCAATTAACATTTCTTCTATTTATGTAAGGGTAAGGCACCTTATTTCTCAAGTATACCTTTTTTTCGCAGAGAACTTTTTTAATATCATTTTTTTTTCATTATAACAGCGATGGTACTTTTTTTCATGTTAAGATTAGGGAAGCGTTTATTGCATACAGTACATAACTTATGTTTGAGTTTGTCCATTACATCACAAAATTTTGCTGAAACATTCGGGCACATTTAGAAAGCTGTTGAAATTATCAGAATGTAATTCTTTCTTCCTGATAGTTTAATGTTTGTCAACGATTTCTTATTTTACAGCACCTCCGTTCATTTTTTTTATTGTCCGGAGCTTGTTATGCACTTGACGATTTGATAGTTAACCCATGTAAATTTCACCCCTGCATTTCCTTTTTGATCATACCTGGTAACGAAGGACTGGCACGTGCGTGATGATGTACGGTTTCCCGTTTCCTAGTTATATAAGTAAATATAATTAGGTAATATAATTACTCATATCAGTCATATGAATAAAAGTTACTTACGTTACACAATAGTAAGAATTTTTAAAACCGCCAATTTTTGGTTTTTTTTTAGAATAGATCAGTCAGTTATAGAGGGTAATATAATTTATTTATATTGCTTTCTAGGTGTTTATATGTATTCTTTTATGAGCTTGACATAATTAATAAACGCGTTAATAAATTTTTTTTTTTTAAAAAAAAAGTTACTTACGCGAAAAAAATTTTTTCACATGTATTACGGGAAAATCTGAGTAATTGCAAATAAGCCATGAGTCATTCAGATTTAAACTTTTTGGTATATAGATTAGATTTATATAAACGTTTGTATAAAAAAAAAATATATAAAATCCCTACTTTTTCTTTTTTTTTCTTTATCTTTTTTTTTAGGTTGCCTCTCTCTGTCTAGGTCTTCTTTTTATTTTTAGGCCCCTTTTCTTTACGTCTTCCTTGGTTGTTGTGTGCAGGTTTGTGTGTGGGTTTTGTGTGTGGGTGGTGTGTATGTTTGCGTATTTCCTTGCTCTTTTCCCTTTCCTTTTCGTATTCCCCTTTCCCTCTCGTTTTCCCTTTTCTTTTCGTTTTCTCCCTTCGTTCTCCCCTTTCCCTTTCGTATTCCCCTTTCCCTTTCGTATATCCCTTTCCCTCTCGTTTCCCCTTTCCCTTTCCCTTTTCCCCTTCGTTCTCCCCTTTCCCTTTCGTATTCCCCTTTCCTCTCGTTTCCCCTTCCCCTTTCCCTTTTCCCCTTCGTTCTCTCCTTTCCCTTTCGTATTCCCCTTTCCCTCTTGTTTCCCTTTCCCCTTTCCCTTACCCCTTCGTTCTCTCCTTTCCCTTCGTTTTCCCTTTCCCTTTTCCCCTTCGTTCTCCCCTTTCCCTCTCGTTCCCCTTTCCCTTTCGTATTCCCCTTTCCCTCTCGTTTCCCTTTCCCTTTCCCTTTCATATTCTCCTTTCCCTTTCGTTTTCCCCTTTCCCCTTCGTTTTCCCTTTCCCTCTCGTTTTCCCCTTTCCCTTTTCTCTTCGTTCTCCCTTTCCCTTTCGTATTCCCCTTTCCCTCTCGTTCTCCCCTTTCCCCTTTCGTATTCCCCTTTCCCCCCTGATCAATGTTGCTGCACCTCAACGTGGTGATCAGGTGACAACAAGTTTTTTAAAAGACTTGGCTAAGTCAGCAACAAGTAGTAATTACATATTGCATAATCATAAATTGATTTGTTTCACTTTATTAATTTATTAAATTTATTTCACATAAACAGAATTAAATTAAATAATTTAATATATCTAATTTTTTAAGCTAACTGATTTTAAATCATTGTGTAAAGTTTCGAAGAAATTTTTATTAATATTTAAATTTAACAATGATTTTCTATATGTTTCAAAGAATTCTTTCAATTATATAATAAAGATATTGTAAATTTATTAAAATAGGAAATATCAATGAATTTTAATTGATTTTTTAATGAAATTGAGATAAATACAAGCTACAACAATTGGTAATTAAATTATCATTTTTAATCCCTTAGTTTTATAATATTTAACAATGACGCAGTTTATTATGAAGTTATAATTAATAATAACTGAATTTAAAATAAATATAATAAAGATAAAAAATATTGATACATAATAATAAAAAATAAAATAAAATAACTTCGTTAAAACCAACAGATTATTTCTAATTTCCAATCTTAAAAAGTCCTAGTCCTTAGAAATATATCTGAAATTTAGTTTGGATTTTGATGTGAAACAAATTTCTTTCTGAAATCAGCAAATGGTTCTTTTAAATATATTGAAAGATAATAAATTATTGCCAAACATTAAAATATTCATGAAGAGTACTAGTACATAATAAGTAAACTAATATAACACTTTGTTTTTTAAATAATAAGGGAAATAGGGAATATGCATGCTCTAATTTATTTTCGAAAAAATATCCAATAATAAGAGGGTTATTTGAAGAATCTGATTTAACACAGGAATTTCAATATAAGATGGTTCATTTCTATATTCAAAATCTAATAAATCCATATTAATTATTTGATCACTTGATGCATTAACCTTATGCTTTAGAACTTTCAATTGGACATTAAACCTGAACAAGTGAAATCAAAATTTGTATCATAACCAACAATCATTACTCCAATCTTTAATATATATTTGCATTTTTTGATATTTCTATGAATACAACGAATTATGAGACTTGGCTTGGAAGAAGGATTTGGCATGTAAAAAAAAATAATTCTTGGATTCATCTGTATCAACAACTGTCGAAAAAATATTACATCCCGCTTCCTTATTTAAAAAAGAATATCTGAAATATTTTTGGTACGCTTATACTCGTTAATTCTGCAATTCCGGTCTATCACTTTCATTTGATATATATTCATAATCTATAGCTTCTGAATAAAGGATTTTTCCAAGAGATTCAAAGGTTTTTTTACGTAAATCATTAGGTAACAGTTGAAAAATACTAACTGAATCTTGTAATTCTATACGATCCCAATTTTGACAATATTCTAAAGATTCAATCCACATTTTTTCATTAAATCTTCATCAAAAAATTTTCACTAAATATATATTGCATTATTTTTGTTTAAAAAAAACCATGAAGTTTAAAAAGCTCTCAAACTGACTTAAAACATCTATATGACCATTTGTGTTACTGGCAAAATATTGAACTAACCTGAATTTTTTTGTATAACTTAATAATAAATATTTCTCCTGTCGAGCTGATGATGATATAGAGACTGCGTATATGAACCGTGAGACAAGGCGTTAATGCATAATGCAATGATGCAATGTTAATCATTTTCAGATTAAAATTACGCGCATGCAGATCCCGAGTTAACAACGTTACATGAAAGAAATTGAAAGATGCGTTAAAAAATAATTTGAAGTTTGGAGTCCATTATATTTTGAAATAAAGTTAGTTTGATAAAATAGACAATGATTCAGTTCCACTTTTTTTTTTTTAAAAAAAAAAAAATTGTTTCTATCAGAAACTTTTAATGAGTTGAAGTACAGTAATAATTATGAACAACTCATTTTGTAAAAAAAAATTATGATTTTTTGGTCTTTTCGAACTTTTTTGCGATTCAAAGCTAATAAAATCTTAAAATTAATTCTATTTATAATCTTATAATTATTTTTAAAAACTCGTTTATTTTTTTTTAAAATATTTAATATATGAAAAAAAGACTAAACTTAATAAATCATTTACAATGAAATATCGTTACATTTTTACGCCGAACTTGCATGCATAATTCCGATAAAAAATTTTACAGATATGGTTAATCATTCTCAAAACGAGTACGTCAGAAGTGTTGTACATCATCACGTGCCGGACGAGACATCCCGGACATCCGTATCACCTTTTATATATAAACCTTAGTTACACTTAGAACTTATAAATTGGAAAATTAACCTTATTTTACTTCGTGATTATAATATACATAAATTTTTAAACAAATACATGTCCTCCAATAAAAAAACTTCTCGTACTTTACAATGGAAAAATATATTGAGAAAAAATCCTCAATGAAAAAGAAAAAATAAATAAAATAGATTTAAGAAAGGAGAATATTCGTAATAAATTAAATGTGAAATCAAACCTTCATGGTCCTTTAAAAATAGAATATTTTACGAAATTAAAAAGTATTTATTTAGAAAAGCTTAAGTTAACTGATTTGGAAATAATTAATTGTCCTCAACTTACTAAGATTGACTTAGCTGAGCTTATTAAACTTAAAAAGTTTATTTGTAAGTAATTGTTCAAGATTAACTAAGCTTGATATCTCTCATAGTCAATTAACTGAATTGACTGATTTGGACGTTAGTAATCTTATTGAGCTCAATTGTTCAAACACCTCAATTAAAAGATTAAGTCTTAATCTTTGTCCGAATATTATCAAACTCATTTGTTCTAATAATAACAAACTAAATAATTTAGATATAAGTAATTGTTCTAAATTAGTATATCTTGATTGTTCTAATAATAGTAAATTAACTAGTCTTGATATAAGCAGCTGCCCTAAAGATATTGAACTTATTAAACCAACTGGCTTGGAAGTTATTGAAAAAAAAGAAAAAATAGTAGAAATCAAGAATATATTAATAATTGGTTGTACTGGTAGTGGTAAATCCACATTAGCTAGTGTACTAACTGAAACTGAAGATTTCAAAGAAAGTGAATACGGAGTTAGCAAGACTAGACATTTTAAAAAGGGAGTTTTCGAATGGAAAGGAACAAAATATCGAGTGATTTATACCACTGGTTTTGGAAGCACTGGGCTATCTACAAGAAAAGTTTCAAATAGAATAGCAGAAGGAATCTTTTCGGTACCATTATCAGAAGGGATAAACCAAGTTTTACTTGTGGTTGGTAAAAATTTCACAGATGAAATAAACACGTTGAGACTATTTGAATGCGATATTTTTAAATGTACTACTATTGTGAGAACTAAATTTAGTAACTTTAAAATTCGAACCGAATGCGAAAAGGATAAAAAGAAACTGTGTGAGGAAAGCGAAACAAATGCCAAAATAATTAAATCATGTAAAGGAATCATTTATCCTCCGATAAATATTCTTGACTATGATGATGATGATGATGATGATGATGATGATGATAAAGAGGTTATTATTAGGATTAACAAGAGAACGAGAAAGAAGCCAAGAACTATACTGTTAGATCATTTGGAGAAAGTATGTCAGGAAGAAGTATTACATATGGAATATGATACTTCTACAAGTTAGTAAATTAATTAGATTTTATTATACGTTTAAAACTTTTTACTAATACAATAATTTATTAAATTAATTAGATGCTACTGGAGCGAGTCAACCTCCAAATAGTGATACGGAGATAACGGATGACGATAATACAGATGTTGATTATAGTACAGATGATGAGAATACTCGTCACGTCATTACCATCGTTACCACAACCTATAACTATTAATCATCGAGAGCTACAACCTTATCATATTACAAAAATAGCAATAAAAGGGTTAAAATTTATAGAATCTGATCATCAAGTGACTGAACATTTAAAATTGAATCATGGCTTACTATTGAAAAATGGTGAATTAAGTATGAGTTTTTATAATGGACAACCGATAGTATATACCGAGATAAATAAATCAACCGAACTGTGTATTAATTTTCCGATTGCTGAAGTTGCTTATAAAGGTGGTTTGTTGAATCTTTTTCAAAATATGAAAATGATGATGAAAATTTATATGATTTATATGGTTAGTTCTTTACGAGAAAAACTTTAATTGGTGGTAAATTATTTTTAAAAAGTCCAAATTTAGTTACTTCAACACAAATGAATATGTTAAAATATTATTTATTTTATGTATATAATTTGGCTAAATGGTCTATAAAATTTGAATTTAATAATTTATTTACCCTGAACCTTCTACCGAAAATAGTAACAATGGATGGGGAAGAATTAAATACTCGTGAAGAATTTTATGAATGGATAAATAATTTGTATCAAAAGCATCAAGAAAAATTAGTCTATATAATTTCTTATAACAATCTAATTCCCATTTCTCAATTAAGAAAACCAGATGATTCTGAAACTTATGATGAAAGACAACCTGGAATTGTCGACTTTAAAGAAAAATTAATCTTAGAAGATTGGGTCGGAAATGCAGCATATGATAATCTAATTAGTTGGACTAAAGATTTTAATTTATTTCATGGGTTAATGACTAATCAAAATTATGATATAGATATTAGCAAGAAGATTGCCATGAATTTTATCAAGATTCCTTAAGTCAATTTAAGTGATAAATTTTATTTGAAAATGATCAGACCATCAACAAAATTGGAAGTTGGTTTGATTTCCAGTAATATTTTTCCAATTGAAAATTTAGATTCTTTTCCATTTATTAAAATTGATGGTGAGAGTGATGAAGGTTTTGATTACATTCTAGTTAAATCTGAACGTTACGAAATTCTTTTAGATTTAGATAATATAAAACCAACAAAAGAATTTGAACAAGTCATAGAAGAAGCACTTAATAGTATGAACCAATTAAAAGATTTACAACATATATTTAATGAATATGGTCACTTATTTTCACAAAGAATTATTTTAGGAAGATCTTTAAAAATTATTTTACCAAATTCTTCAAATAATACGTTTGAAAATGTTAATGATGTCGATGAAATACTTAAATCGCTAAATGATTTAAATGTTTCGTATCTTTTAACACAAAAAGGAGAAAACGTTGAAATAGATTATTTATCTTATTGGAAAGAAGATAAGGATGATAATTTGGAGGTTATTGAATTTGATAATATTATTCCTCTTTGTAAAATTCTTAAAGAAGAACAACAAAAAAAAATAGATTTAAAGATTTCCAAAATTCCCGAATTATAATGACAGGAATTACTGGTTTGAAAGATTTGGAATATTTGAAAGATGAGTTTAAAGGTGATTTAGTTAACGTTTTCCATTACAAACGTATTAATTTAGAATCATCATTGAAAAATGAAAATTATAAAGTATATGGATCAATCATTTCGGAAAATAACGCAAGATTAGAAGAAATTCATGTTAAATTTGGACAATACGACGTTAATGGATTTTATGCGATAATAAAAAAGTTGAAAGTGACAAATATTGATATAACAAAATGTTATATTTCGTGGATAATTATTGGAATACCCTCACAATTATCGGTTTTTAGTCCAATCAATCGAGAATTACAAGTTGATTGTATTAAAAAATCTATTAAATTACAACCTAATGAATTTAATTATAATACTATTGATACTTGTTTTACTTTATATGAAGGGTATACTGTTTTTGCACACGCATATCATTCATCAACAAATGAACCTAAAAGTATTATTAAATTAGTTAAATGGTCTCAAAAATCTCGAGATAATTATTTAAATGATACCTCAACAGATACCGAGAAAGATATTATTAATGTGGATTTACATGTTTGTATTCCACTTACAAGTTATAAAAGTTCAAGGATTGATAATAATAAAGAAAGTGAATGTCTTTTAATCGGATATATTTTAACTAGGTAAAATTTTGATAGAAGTATTGAGTAAACCAGTTAAAGATATCCCGAGACAAAATTCGAATAAGGTAATTTGAAATTATTATGTTTTTTATTTTTTATAGCAATGAATGGTATTCGGATATTTTTTTTTTTGTAAATTTTATGTATTTATTACCATGTATTTTTATCAATAAAAGCTACATTACTGTAAGTTATTAATAACATTTAAAAATGCAGTACTTTTTTCCATGGCATATTGTATTAAAGAACTATTTCAACTATATAAACAGTAGATGAAATATGTATAAAATTAAATCTTAATCAAGCGTGCTCGAAGAGGTCTATTGTACATTAAGTTAAAAAAAAGACTAAAATCATTTGTGTCAAGAGTCAATTGAGGATAACAAACAAATTAAGGACTAGTACGCCTAAGAACGGCAGAATTTTCGTATAAAAAGTTGGGAAAATTTAGACGAATCGCCTTAATGGAATTTTAAGTTAAAATTTCTCTTGTTTCTCATAATTCAATTCACGTTCAAGGAGATATTAACAGCCGGATTATTATATTGTTCAATTATAACATTACTGTCATTTGAGAAATTTAAAGACCATAATGAAGATGTCAATTGTTCTGTCATGCTACTGACATAACGATGCTAACGAAATGGTAACTACAAAAGAAAAAAATGTGGTCCAAATACACATATGCATTTATTCTCGAGATCAAAACTTCAAGTAAGAGTTTTTGAAATATGATTATTATTTACACAACCTTATTCAACAATGTTGCAGCTGCCAGTTGTTTATATAAAAAAGTTATTTATTTTAGAGACGCGTTAACCGTAATTGAGCTAGTTGATAAAAACATATAAATAAAGAAAATTAACCAAAGTAATACTATAAACGAATTGACAGCCTAGATACTTGTGCTTCGTGGACTTTACGTAGAGGGAGCACAGACAGTAGGCCTGTTCATTCAGATTTGCTGATTGATCAGTGATACGATTTTCGCGTCTTTAAAAAAAGTTACTGACGTAAATCTCCACCTTGTGGCACATAATATGAACGAATTGAATAGTTACAAATTTAATAAATGACAAGTTTAACAAATAACTTGGTAAATTATAAATTTTTTATTGATAAAAAATATTCATGTATAATAACGTTTCATATTAGTAGATTAAAGAATACTGTACATTTTTAATTTGATATTATATTCCGGCTCTTGTTTGCATTTCTCACACTTGTTGCAAAAATGTTTTAAATAAACCTTTTCACTTTTTTGGTTCATAAAAACTGGTAAATAACTATCAGCTTCTGAAAAATACATACTAATATATTTTGGACATTTATCACTAAATTTAATTTCATCTTTTTTTGGATATTCTAATATATGAGATCCATAAATATTGGAATAATTTTTGATAACAATTGTATAAAAAGAGAATTGTGGTAAATTAGAAAAATGATAACAATGTTTTTTTGAACAATAAGAAAATGGTTCTATGATAAGCTCATTATTTAACTTGCGAAAATTATGACCAATTGTAATTGAATCATTCAAATGATTGAAATATTCTAATACGGGAATTCCCATAAAAAGGTTATTTGCCATTAATCCATCATTAAAATTATAATTATTATTTATAATAATTCAACGCTAACATTTGAATGAATAAAATTAAAGTCTACATCATAACCAATGATCATTATTCCAATTTTCAATTTGCATATACGTTTTTGAGGTTCTTTTTGAATACATGGATTATAATACTGAGTTTTGCATTTTGGTTTTTCAAAATTTGACAGTTAAAAATACTTTTTTTGAATTTTCATTATCATCAACAACTGTTGCAAAGACATCACAATCTGCATCTTTATTTAAAAATAATTTTTGATTCTTCATCCGTTAATTCAATAATTTGGTACCTTTCAGGATTATCTAAACGATATTCATAATCCTTAACAAATGTACGCAGAATTCTTTTTCCAATAGATTTAAACGCTTCTTTGCAAATATCATCAGGTAGTAATTTAAAAATATTAATAGGATTCTTAAGCTCTATACAATCCCAAGTTCTAAAGATTTATTCCAAACTTTTTCGTCGAAATTTTCATCAACAGATGGGCGTCCTCCAAGTATTTTCATGTGATCAAAACTGTAAAAATCAGATTTTCTTCCCCGAGTCGCTAGAATTACCTCCTATTTTTGCGATTGAAGGTCCAAAATTCATGTTCACAGAACTTTCTTTAGATTTATTTGTAGAATTTTCTGAAAATGATTTGACGTCTTTAAAATAAACTCTTCCTCCCAAAATGACTTCAGTTGGAACAAATTATCCCATATTTATCAATTATTTCCCTAAATTTATTATGATCTTTGGATTTTATAGCATTCTTGACATCATTACTAAAGTCAGAAGTTAATTCTAAATTTTTCTTATTAAATTTTAATGACGCTTTACCAATTTCTATATACACATAAGTTGAATTGACTTCATCTTTAAAATTTTCATCTTTTGATTTTCCAATTGATAATCCTAATCCTATAAAATTTTGTACGTTGATGTCTATACCAAAAAATAAATTTGTTTTCTTCATCCAATCCTCTTCTGATTTAAATTCAAGTCGACCCTTTTTATATCCTTTAGAATCAATTGGTTTAAATTCACAATCTTTCATTTTAAACGCTTTACTACTAGCTTCTTTAATTCCGTCAAAACTCGTAATACGTCCGTAATCTAATTTACATTTTTCATTCAAATATTTCCAACTTGGATTCGAATTTTTCATTAAGTATAAAAATTTATTTCCTGAATTTTCAAATATAATATATTTAAATCGTATCATTTTCATCATCAGGTTCGGTTTTTGCAAAATTTTGACCTACTTTTATTGCGAATAATAATATATTCATATCATTAATATTTTTCTTGAGTTCTTTACGAATATAGGATAAATTATTTTCAAGATTCAATTTTTTCATTGTTGGTGTTGAGTCACCAACAATTTCAACAAATACCATAGTTTTATTGGCGGAAGTCATTTTTTAAAACAGATTTTTTTTTTTTTTTTTTGAAATTTTGCTTTTATACGCAGGTAACGTTAGTAACATTGCACACAATATCATATGACGATCTATTTGTTACGCAAGCAAAACTGCATGTTCATTATGATGATTCATTTCTGTGTTACTTATTATACGAGGATTATGTATGATTCCTAAGAAGTAATGATTGTTTCTTTACTTACTATATTTTGAATTTTGTGTATTTTACCATATGAGACAGATAAGTGCATTTTAGCGGATTGATGATCACAAAAATTTAGCACTTTTTGTAATTTTTCTCATGTTTTGAAATGCATTGCATTGCGCTCTCGGGAATTAAAATTGACTTACAGAAACATGTGATATTAATTAAGCTTTTTCTCAAAAAAATGGCGCCTATAACACTGATGGAAATATTGGTTAGACGCAAAGATTTGGGGTACAAAAAAATTTTTTGGGGCTCATGTTTGATTGTTCACTAATAAATTTGGGACAAAAATAAAAATTTGGTCAGTGACTAAAAATACTGTCAATATTTATTTAATTTTATAACATGGCTAACATATTTTATAAACCCGCAATGATGGGCTTATGTACATTATAAACTGAATAGAAATTATAAAAAATTTAACGCCTATTAATTTTTTCGTTAATATTTTGTCTTCAAATTTATTTTTTGTCTAATAATTAGTAAATTAGATTATCGATTCATTGTTTCAATTATCAAGGAAATGAATTGAATTTTCCAGTCCATCATTTCAAGATTCAATCATTACGCTTAAATTTAATATATGTGATATACAAGACATATGTTGTTTTTTCTACAAAATATATAACGATTTCCAATTGCGTATTTATATTATTACTTTACTAGTGTATTAAGTTTTTAACGATCAAATCCAAATATACCTTAAATTTTCAAAAAATTCTTTTATAAATCTGAATATTTTTTTATATGTTTAAAAATCACACAATTGATTTTAAAACTTTTTTGTAAAACTAAGCCAGAAAAGGTAAATGTTTAACGTTTAAATACGTCTTTAATGGTCCTTTCTCCTCAAAAATTAAATATTTTCTTAACCATTTTTCAATAAAAATTAAATATTCTTTTAATAAGATTAAAGAGAGAATCTTTCTTATTGATAATTTGAAATATTTCATATTCCTCTATCCTAAAATTTTGTTTTATTAATAATTTTCTTTTTATTAGATGTTTGTTTGCTCATATCATAATAACTGCCATATATTGGATTTCTTTGGATCCACAAATCTTGTAAACTGAACATGATCCTTTGTTTTACACCAGATGATTGCTTCTTTTTTCTTTTTTTTAGAAGTGACTCTGCTTAATATGAGAATTCCTCCATTTTAATGAAATAATGAAAATATAAAGCCATTTGACGTTTGATATTTATGATCAATATAAGGATCGTAATATGATATTTTTTTCATAATTTATTATCTAATACTACGCCACCTGATTTAAAAAAAATATATAAATAATAAACTTAATTTAAATGAGTGATATTCTTGATAAAAAAGCAGAAGTAACAGAAGGAGCAATAGGATGAGGGAATAGGTTTTATAAATTACTAATAACTTACGTAATCAATTCTATCATTGTGGCTAAATAATCATGAAATATTTCATTGAGTTTCATCTCCTAAAATCAACCTTTTCGGCCGTTTTAGCCTAATTAGCAACTAAAGTCCATTTTGACCCAAAGCTTATTAGACAAAATCCCGGTTATCATTCATGCAACTGTCATTTCTAATAACATTACTATCTATAGTAAACGCAAAGTTCAAGTTGTTTGGTCGTTCGTACTTGACGCCGTCTCAGGGCCATTTTTATCATATACAGTATACTGTATGGTTGATGATAAAAAAAGAACATTTTAAAAAAGCCTAATTGTTACCTATTACCAAATTAATTATCATTAAGAATATTACATCACTAAAATATCTACAATTTCTTTTCAATTTCCTCAGTATAGTTTGTTTTGGATTATTAGATAACTTGGAAGTCAACTTAATAGTTGGATAATAATTATACACTACTTTCTTATAAAAGTTATATTATTATGACGTTATTAACTATATTAGTAGTTTATTGTATATTATGTAATAATCGCGTCTGGTTGATAGTTTATAGTTCATTATATTATGTTCATACTGTTTAAATCAAATTATTGACATCTTTTTACTGTTTTACATTAAAAAAAAAAAAAACATTTAAAACACCTATTTATTTTCACACATTTATTTACAATAAAGTGTGTTATCAATGGGTCTAATATAGCTATATAACTGAAGAGAGTATATGACGCGTTGTAAGTGATTTTACGCGTCGTTGGAGAGAGAAGTTCCTATACCATTGCCGACTGATTCTTTAGGAGAGAGCCAAGGTAAAGAAAGTTTTGAAGAGCACTATATATTTATGAAAATTCCATTTATTTATTATTTATTAAGCTAAGATCTCTGCTTAGCCTCTCAGTTAGTGTGTGTGTTTTGTGTGTTTGTAAGAACAGGCTTATAGACAAAACAAGCTGAAGGGGAGGAGAAACTGGATTTCCAGGATGAGGGTTAGTCTATGTACCTTATTTATTTGTTTGGTATCCAAACCTTTCTGGAAGCTTTTTTTTATGTAGTATAGTGGTGGTTGATTATTTTCTTCCACCGGTACCAACCATACTTACGATATTTTTTTAAATTTTTAGCTTATTAAGAAAAGATAACTGCTAGTTTTTCACTCCGCACCTCTGAGAAATAAGAATTGAAGTATTTCAAATTATCGATAAGAGATATAACTTATTTAAGAAACATTTAATTTTATTGGAACTTGGAAGAATGGTTAAGAAAATGTTAATTTTATTAGGAGAAAAGTTAAGAAAAGACAAGAATCTAGAAATTACTTAATATTTCATTGTTAAATATTTATCTAGTTTATTAAATCATTTTGCTTTTGTATACACGTATAGACGTATAGTATATCGGCGTTACCAATTTAAAAATTATATAATTCATACAATGAAAATTTGGACTTAATTATAATGAAATTTTTTAAGATTTTATGTGTATTTTTTTCTACAATAACATTCGAACTACGGTATATAATTTACGCAGTCACATTAACAGCAAATTTTTAAATACTGTACCTATTAAGTATTAAATCACGCTAAATTTTGATATTAACCGGTTGATTAACCAGTTTTAACCAGTTCCAAGCTCTATGATGAAGTAAATAAATTAAGTATTAAAAAAAAAATAAGTAATAATTTAATATATACAGTATCATGATAACCGGGTAAATTATTCCCGATCACGTGAAAATTCAGAATTTTGATTGGTCGACATCATCATCAGTGATTAACGTCTTTAACGACGCCCAGTATGTTTATTTGCTTAACATGCGGGAAAAGTATGATTTTAAATTTTATAATTATTGATTGTAATACAATGTTTTTGACACCTAAAATTCCTCTTGAGGTCTCAATTTTCATTTTATAACTACTAGGAAAACGGAAACCGTTGAGAGTCCGTCGCTTAAACGCTAAATAGTGGCTACAAAAATGTGACAAAGTGTTACAAAATGTGTTGCTAAAAATAAAGCGTTACAAAAAATGTGATACAAACATAAAAGGAAATAAGCA
>QZLH01000138.1:43044-69150 GCA_003833135.1 Oehlia diaphana | reverse complement strand
AATTAATATTAAACTTACTTATATCATCGAATTCTGAATCCGAATATCGTAGACCAAAAGAACCTATTTTTAATTAGTTTAAAGTTTTGGTTTAATAGTTTTGTAGTATATGATGAAATAACTAATATAATAGATCATTAATAAATTAGTTAATACAATTAATATATTAAACTTACTTTTTGGATCTGTAAATAGTTTTGGTGGCTCAGTATAAAATGAAGTACCTAATATAATAAATTATTAATAAAAATTTTAATATCAATCAATACAATTAATATTAAATTTACGACTTTGTTTTATATCATCAGATTTTGGATCAAAAGAACCTATTTTTAATTTGTTTAAAGTTTTAGTTTTTAGTTTTGTAGTATACAATTAATATATTGAGCTTACTTTTTGGATCTGTAATTTGAAATCATCAAATTCATCATCAGAATCAATTACATCATCATTAAGATACGAAGATTGAGTTTTTTAAATGGCTTGAAAATGAATTAACTAATATAATAAATTTATTAATAAAAACAATTAATGTTAGACTTACTTATATCATCGGGTTCTGAATCCGAAGATTGTAGATCATCAGTAGGATCTTCGTTTAAAGATTTGGTTTTAATAGTATGGTAATATGATAAAGTAATAAATACAGTATAATAGAATATTAATAAAATTAGTTAATACAATTAATATATTAACGTTAAACTTACGATAAATATAAGTTGCTGGAACTGGTGAAACTGGTGAAACTGGTGGTGGAACTTGGTTTAATGTTATATAGTTTTAGTTTTAATGAAGTAACTAACATAATAAATTATTAAAAAAATACAATACAATTATTGCGATTTGGACTTTTTCTTTTTCGATATCCTCTTCGTTTATACGAAGTTGCATGGTGTTTTTTTTCCAATTCGAGCTTGTCTGGTATTTTAACAGCTTTGATATCAGTTCTTGAGGTTGGTCTGCTATCCCAACATTCTGATTATTTGTAAATAAATTTATAACTATTTTTCTGAAATATTAACACATTAATATAAACTACTTTACCTGACATTTTTGATTGAACAACGGACTAAGTTTAAAAAAGCCATTTATGCGTTATAAATGCAATTGTATTAACAAGTATTGTTGTACATCGTCACGTGCTAGACGGACATACGGACATTCGTGTCACCTTGCGGAGTTCGGACTAAACAAATCATTTCATGTAATGTTGCACTTAATATATTTTAGCTTTAATCTGAAATGATCAACATTGCGCCATGTCAACGTATAAATCGGGCTAGTTCAACAAATATTTTTAACTTTGTAACTTAATAAGTTATAGACAGATTTTTCTTTTTTCTTTTTAAAAAAAAAAAATAATAATGCCTTTTAAATTTGATAGAGAATTTTTTAATTTTCTAAGTAGTAATAATAATGTAACGATAATAGTTCAAATAGGTGACCCACCATCACAAGAACCAGTATCAATTAAATTGAATCTTAATTATAAACTATCAGATATTCGTAACGTGCTAGAAAATTACAATATTATGGATAATTCATTATTATTTTCGCAGAAAATTCCGAAGAAAAATGACTACACATTTTCCAAAATATTATATGAACAAGAAAGTAATTTTTATTTGTATGAAATAATAGAAACTATAGATGAAAATTATAATTTTTTATATTTAATGAATTTACTTGATTGGCATACTTTGAATAAATCACGTCAATTAGATTATGGTTGTACTATGGCTTTTGATGGAATTAAGATAGCTGAAAAAAGAGCATTTATAATAAATGATTGTGAATTAATTGAAATTGGTGCTGAAGGATATAAAAAAGATCAACTTAAATTTGAAAAACAAAATGATTGGATGGAAAAAACGAATTTATTTTTTAATGTTGATGCCAATATAACTAATTTTGTAAAATTAGGATTATCTGCTGGGAATTTGCAAAATAAAAATTTTAATGATGAAATTAAGTCAGCTTATAAATATACAGAACTTGGAAAAGTATCATTAAAATTAAATCTAGAAAATTTAAAATTATCTGATGATTTTAAAGTTAATATTGAGAATGCCATAAAATCCAAAGATCCTGAAGAATTTAGGAAAATTACTGAAAAATATGGTCAATTCATTGCAACTAAGGTCATTTTAGGAGGAAGGGTTTATTTTAAAGATATTGAAATGTTAACAGAAAATTCTACGGATAAATCTAGAGAAGGTTCTGTAGGTATAGGAGCTGGACCTTTAGATCTTAGGATAGGGAATAATTTCAATGATTCAAGAAGAAAGTCAAAATTTTATAACTTTATTCAAATGAGATTACTTGGCGGAAAACATCCTGTTGATGAAGAATTTAATGAAAAAATTTGGATTGAATCTTTAGAATATTTTCAAAATTGGGAACGTATAGAATTACAAGATCCAGTTAGCATTTTTCAACTGCTACCTGATGATTTACGTAAGCAAACCTTTGAATCTATTGGAAAAAAAATCCTTTATTCTGTTATTAAAGATTATCAATATTATTTAAATGAAAGTGGTAAACCGGGAATTGTAGAATTATCAAGTTTAGGCGTACCAAAAGATATTTCAGATATTCTTTTAAATGAAGAAGCAGAATGTAATATCTTTGCAACAGTCGTTGATACAGAAGAATCCAAGAATGGTTTTTTTACGTGTCAAATCCTTCTTCCACAAAATGGAAAGCCAAGTCTTATAATTCATTGTATTCAAGGAGATATCAAAAAACGCGAATATAAGTTAAAGATCGGAATAATGATTGTTGGTTATGATACAAATTTTGATTTCACTCGTCCAGATTTTAATGTTCAATTGAAAGTTCTAAATCATAAGATTGATGCATCAAGCAATCAAATATTTAATATGGATTTATTAGATTTTGGACCATCTTATATTGGGATTCCTGTGTTAAGTAAATCAGATTCTAAAAATAATTCTCTTGTCATTGGTCATCACTTTTATGAACAAGAAGAAAATAAAATTGGGGCATGCACATTCTCTTATTGCTTAAAAAATCGACATTATGTCAATTTACCAGAATTTACTATTTATATACTTATCGTTCCGCACGATAAAAATCATAAGTATGGGACATTACCTCTTAAACGTAATATATGGAATAAATCCACTAAACCTTTCCAACCTTTCCAACCAAAATATATTAGTTTGTATTCTAAAGAGGGACGTGGTCCAATTTTTCCAAAGCAAAAAAACGGTCAAATTAAAATTAAATATCTTAAGTGTTGTAATAAAGATTGTTCAATTTGTAAGAATAAGAAATTATCAGAAAAGAATATAGAATGTAAATTTTTTTATCCGTGTATCAGGTAAAATATTTATTATTTTTTGGTAAATAATTTATTTTCTTTAACGTTAACGCTAAACAAATAAATATTTAAATAGTTTCGATAAATAGGATTCATCCATTCCATTAGAATAATAATACAAATCGAAAATAAATTTATTATTGTCGAAGGTTCAAGTTTATTGAAAATTGAGGTTGTGTATGTGTTAAGAATAATAGGTGATTAGTATGTATTATCAAAATGTATTTTTTATTACTATATTTATATTACATTTATTTTAGATAATTTTTAAACCAAATTTTTATTTCATAAATAAATAAATAACTAAAATATAAACGACCGTGGTAGAAAAGAAGTGTGGCGCAGGAGTCACATGATATTCGTTAAATGTTTCCTAAAAGAATAATTTTATTCTTGAGAGTTAAGAGATTTCTAAGAAAATTCTAATGTCTAAGACCGATAATACGCGTAAATTAGTTTGTTGATTTCATTAACTAAGAAATATTTAACACGCGATTCTTAACTGTTTGCCGTTTATAAGTTTATTTAGTTGATGTTTAACTTGACATTTTACTCTCGGTCTAATTTTTGATTTTTTGCGTAAATAACAAATTTATTCGCGCTTGATAACAATGGATAACATGATGCCATTATATTAATTTATACTATATGTATGAATTCATATCATGTTAAATGATATTTCGTCATTGCAAACGATTTAACGATTTTGAAAGTGATTGATTCAATTGATCCAATGATTGTAAAAATCAAAAAATCAATAATCAGTAAACAACTTAAACTTTGATGTTGCACCTCTCCAGCCTTTTTTTTATTAATTACAATATTTATTAATAAAAACTCTCACCTCCTTCAATTATTTTATTTTTTTTATTTTATTTTTTCTTTTTAAGAAAAATAAAAAAAAAATAAATAAATAAAATAAGAATAAAGAAATTTCTTAAAAAATCATTTTTAAATAAACAGGTGATTATCTTTTCGTTATTATTTAATATATTTTGATCACTTTAAAGCATCATCAAACGATCAGTTTTTATTTTTCTTATCAGTCCTTCGGAAAAACAATAAATAATTAAACTTTTTTTTTTTTTAAAAGCGATCATTATTTTTTATTTTTATCAATATCATTATCATTATCATTATTCATTTTCTTGTGTCTTATCAGTTTTTAATGATAAAAAAATTAATCTCTGAATAATTTTAATTATCAATATTTTATTTATTACTAATATTTACTTTTTTTCGCATTTTTTTTTTTTTTATTATTTTCCATATTTTTATTTTTTTTTAAAAAAAAAATAACATTGTAATATTAAAAGCGATTTAACGCTTTGTTAAAATATAAAAATCATGTTGACAACTGCCGAATCAAAGTTTCCAGAGCCATCTTCTCCTAGAACCTTTTCTTCAACTCAAGAGAATGATGAGACTGAATCCAACAATTCTAGTATTTCCAGCACTTCCAGCACTTCCAGCACTTCTAGCACTTTTAGCACTTTTAACAAGGACAATAAAAAGTCCGTACCTACTTCCGACAATCATTTATCTCTTCATAATATTTGTAATATCATTCAAAAACCTTCTCCTGCTGTTAGAATGCAAAAATTGGAAAATGATTATACTTCACAATGTGAAACCGGTGCGATATCAGATAACGATAATTTTATGTATCATAAGATTAATGGACCCGTCACTCTTAATGATAATAATGTTCATTATAACGAACCTAATTCAATCTATCAATCAAATTCAAAACCAATTTATGGACAAAATTTTCATCCATCAACAATGTTATCCATAGTTTCGCCATCAGAAATTTCTCGTGATAGGGATTCAACTATATGTACAAATCCGTTTTGTTTACAATGTCGATACACTACTACCCCTCCTAATCATACCAATTTACCTTATCCTGTTACATCAGGACCTTTACCTTTTCCTGTTCAATATTATTTTTCTTTACCAAATAATGCCATTTATTCAACTTGCGTTCCTCCTTCGTCTGTTTACATTAATCAGCAACAGCAAGCAGCGTTAAAGTCTGAATCTCCTGTTTCACCTACCAATCTCACTTCAGGTGATTCGGAGTGTAATGAATGTACAACTCAAACTAAAAGGAGACGTCGTAGAAAATCAAAAACTACTTTAAATTCTTCTACTGATTATCATCCTACGACCAGATCGGGTGAAAATTATCGTTGTTCGAATTGTGGTACAAGAGAAACCCCTGCTTGGAGAAGAGATCCTCGAGGCGAATCTTTACTTTGTAACGCTTGTGGATTATAGTAAATATCATTTTTTTTTTTTTTTTTTTTTTTTTTTTTTTTTTTTTTTTTTTTTATTTGTTACATTTTTTAATTAATTTCATTCCTTCCTTTCTTAAGTCTCAAGGTTAAGGGACGTAATCGTCCTATCGAAATTGATACAAATGGTGAAATTCGATTAGTAAAACTTGGTAGGACTGGTTCTAATCAACCAAAATGTCAAAATTGTGGTGCAAGAGAAACTCCTTGTTGGAGAGAACCTGAAGGAAAATTATTATGTAATCGTTGTGGTCTTTTCTTTAAACAAAATGGTTATAATCGTATTGTAACTCCTCAATCTCCTTATTAACATTATTATGTACATGTATTTTATGAATTATATAATTGATTACGTTATTGTATCTGTTGTTAGTATACAGTATCTTCTAGTTTGTTAACTTTGGACGTTAAAATTAGTTATATTGTAGTAAAAAAAAGGAAAAATTATTTTTAAATTTTTATTTGCTGCTTTGCAAAAATTAAATTCTTTATAAATATACTATATATAATATAATATATTATATGATTTAGTTAATATTTTCTTTTAAAAAAATTAAAATGTAACGAAACAAGGAGAGTCTATTCAATTCTGATCGTTCGGATTTTTTGATCGAAAATCCATTAACCAATCCTAACATGTGATCAAAATCAAAATCGAGTACGTTAGCCTCGTATAATATAATATTTTCCTTTTTTAAAAAATGCAATACCATAAAGGTATAGCAAACTTTTTGAGGGCGCATATTAAAACTTTCTAGGCACCAGACACGTTAAAAAAAGAGCGATCAAAATGATACCACATTTTTGTTCGGAAATTTCGGGGTTGTTGATCACTCAAAACCCGAAATTGAACAGGCCCAGTATATAATAAAACTAATCAATAATGAATATTCTAATGATTCTTTATGACCTGTAATATCCCAAGGTTTAGTGGTGTACTGAATTAAATAATTCAAGATTTTCACAATAGAAATTTTGACGTCAAGATTTTTAATTTTAATCTATTTTGTGTAATTTTGATTTAAGTCTATTTAAAATAATAAGAAATTAACTGTTAATAAAAAAGTACTTCTATTCTAAAATTGAATTCAAAGGATAATTATATTTATCTAAACGAGCTCAACAGAATATATGTATAAGTAACAATATTTAAAAATATATTTTTTTTTGTTTCGATAATACTTTAAAAATTTTTACTTTTTCGTCCTTTAGGATTGGATCAGATGGCGCTTGGATTTGCGTAAAATTAATGATGTTTTTTGCTGTCATATTTTTTTATTTGCTTATTTTCGCAGAATTATATGTTACAATTTACTTTAGAAACAAAAATTAAATTTATTGTAATTTGCAAAAGTTAAAAGAAGATGAAAAAATTAATATGATGGATATTTTAGTTAGGATTATATTATTGAAAAATAAAACGTTTTTGTAAATTGATAATTTTTGTGCAATTTGTGAAACCACATGTTTGAGTTTGCTTCTTAATAAAAACTTTGCGTAGAGCTATTATAAAAATTTTGACCTTTCTTGTTACCTATAAATGTATTTCTCGGGGTCTTAGACGCTTAGCCTGGCTCATCAATTGCTTAACGAATTTCTCAATTTCGGTATTAGCAAGCAATTATCACAATTATAATTGATTAAAATTTGTTTATAATATAGAGGGTTCGAAAAAAAAAAAAATTTTTTTTCTGATTTAATACCGGGCATATGATATTTCGTAGTACAAGTTTAACTTTTTGGCGTTATCCAGTAAAATGAGTAAAATGCCGATCGCCGGAATAAATTTAACAACTCTCCGGACCGAATCATAACTTGTGTAATGTAACATTAAAAATATATTATAAATAAAAATTTTTTTCTTCTTTGTAGGATTATCTTATCATTCTAAAAAAAACGCCGAAATGGATAATAAACCTAACGAATGGGTTGCTTGGATAGAAGAATCTATTTATAAAGAACATATTAATTATTATGAATACGAAGATTTTCACAGTATTCAAGAAATTGGAAGTGGAGGATTTGGAAGAACATACCGTGCAAATTGGAAAAATACCGACCGTTGTTTTGCATTGAAATATTATTATGAAATTAGACACTTCGATTTAGTTAATGAGGTAATTTATTAAATAATATGCATTTTAATACTTATATTATTACTTATCATTATATTCTGTTTAATATTCAGATTAAAATTCTAAGAGCAGTAGATTTCCACGAAAATATAATTAAATTTTATGGAATCACAAAAACTGGAAATGATAAAAATGGTAGGCTAAATACGATAAAATATCTAAATTTAATTCTACAAAAACTGATAAAATTTATTCCTTTTATTTGTTAGGAAATCGTTATGCGATAGTAATGGAATATGCTGGTGGTGGAACACTTCTAAACTATTTTAAAAACAATTATTATAAACTTACCTGGAATGATAAATGTAATTTGGCATACCAGTTAGCTAGTGCTGTATCTTGTTTACATGATAAAGGCATTATTCATAGAGATCTGGTAATTTTGTAATTTTAATATTAAGATGTTGCTTTATATATTATATATTAATTAAACCTTTCATAATAGCAACCCTCTAATATATTGATACATCTAAATAAAATCAAATTGATTGATTTTGGATTATCAAAAAGGGTTGTAGATTCAGATTCTAATAAACAACTTTTTGGAGTAATTCCCTACGTGGATGTAAAAAAGTTTAAATCTCGTGAATATAAATTAAATAAAATGAGTGACGTTTACAGCGTTGGTGTATTGTTATGGGTAATATCAAGTGGTCAGCCTCCTTTTTATACTGAAAGTGAATATGATGTTAGGTTGGCTTTGGAAATTGTACAAGGACTTAGAGAGACAGTTTTTCCAAATACTCCTGATGATTATGTTAAGATTTATACAAGTAACTATAATTTTTAATTCGATAAATTTGATTTACGATATTTAAAATATTTAATTTAAATCGATCTTAATTCCGTTTTTAGTGTGTTGGGATGGTGAGCCAGACAATAGGCCAACCATAAATCAGGTTGTTTTACAATTAAGACAGTTAATGATTTCATCAACTGATCATCAAATTCAAAAAGATAGTATGCCTATTGATATTTCAGTTAACTCGCTTCATGGGGATTTATCTCAACTTATTCAAAATTTTAATGAAATTAATAGGAGGAGTACAGATATGATTTCACTAGCTTTATCTGATCATGAGTTGGTTGATGAATTAGTTGATAGTATTTTTAAGGAGTTAAATGAAAGAAAAGAAGACAGCGCAATAAAGCAACATATTCTTAATTATACTAATAATAACAAATTACAAGAAATCTATAACTGGCTTTTATATAATCAGGATAATTCAAATTATATTTTTTTACTCGGGTGCTTTTATCATCACGGAATCGAAACTAGCATCAATAAACAAAAGGCATTTGAATTATATCAGAAGACAGCAGTTTTGGGAAATTCGAATGGAATAAATATGTTGGGATATTGTTATGAAAATGGAATTGGAACTAGCATCAATAAACAAATGGCAGCTGAATTATACCAAAAAGCAGAAAATTTAAAAAATGATAATGAAGATTCAAAGATAACTAGTGTTATCGTATCAGGGTTAGTAGATTTATTTATTAAGATAACAAATGAAGGAAAGGCTCGTGATCAACGACGTTCAATTATTGATGATTACTTGTCATTACACGATATCACAATTGAAGGAATTTATAAATGGTTAGATAACAATAACAAAGCAGATCCAAGTTACGGATATTTTTTAGGATATTTATATTTTTCGGGAATTAGTACATCGCTAAATGTAGATAAAGCATTTGTTTATTTTTATAAAGCATCACTGGATCATCATGCCATATCTTACTATTATTTAGGAATTTGTTATGAATTTGGATTTGGAACTAAAATTAATAAAAAGTTGGCGTTTGAATGCTATGAAAGAAGTGTTAAACAAGATAGTAGTAGTGTGGTAGGAAAATTTGCTTTAGGAATTTGTTATGAAAAGGGTATTGGTACTGTAAAAAGTGAATCAACAGCTCTGTATTGGTATCAGAAAGCGGCAGATAGTGGTCATGCAATCGCACAGTATTATGTTGGAAATTTTTGTCAATTCGGTGTTTGTGTTAATATTGATTATAATAAAGCTTTCCACTATTATACTTTAAGCGCCAATAATGAATTTTCTTATAGTATAAATATGTTGGGTTATTGTTATTTAAAAGGCATTGGAACCTCTATTGATAAAACGAAAGCATTTGAATTGTATTTGAAAGCTGCTAATATGAATAATAAAATTGCTCAGTGTAATGTTGCTATTTGTTATGAAGATGGTATTGGTACAAAAAAGGATTCTGAAAAGGCTATGGAATGGTATAAAAAGTTAGATAATGATTATAATGAATTTGAGGGGAAGGAAATTGGTAAGTTAATCGTCTAACTTTTTTGATTTTTAAGAATATTTTCTAAAATATATTAACTATATGTAAATAGAAACTAAGAAACAAATAATACAACAGTGGAAGTTGAATCATGGATTATTCATGGATGGGTATAGGATACAGCCAAGTAAACAAGCTGTTTTAACTGATGATGGCGATTTGGATATAAGTTTATATAAAGGAGACCCTGCTGTTTATATTAATATAAATGATCCTGATTCTCCTAAAAATTTGCTCTCTTTAAATAATGATAATAATGATCTTAATGATGCCTTAAAACAACTGGATATATGTATTAATTTTCCGGTTGCTGAAATCACTTATGAGGCCAACTTATTGGATTCTGTTTCACGATTTGCGGGTGATAAAGAAAAATTTCATGAGATGTATGGTCATATTCTTGCAAATAAGTTTTTAGCTGGCGGACAGTTATTTATTAAGAATTTTGCTTTAACCCCTTCAAAACAAATTAATATTTTCAAGTTTTATTTGATCTGGGCGTACAATTCAGCTAAAAACAACGAAGAAATTTCATTTAGTAATGATCCTTTTGACGGTCATTTTTTACCGCGATTAGAAACATCAAATGGGGAAGAGATAAAATCCCCTAAAGAACTATTTAATTGGATGAATAATTTATATCAGGATAATATGTTAGATATTATTTCTTATAATAATCTCCGCACATTATCAGATGATGATTTTGAAACTTTAATAGAGAAACAACCGGGAATTGCTAATTATGAAGAGAAATTAAAATTAGAAGAATGGATTATGCGCGAATATGAAACTATTAAAGTCGAAATCGCTAATAATGCAGTAGTAGATGAAGGTCTTATAAACACGAAAAAAACATATTTTAATTATGTTAATTTAATAAGATGGATCAACGATTTTCATTTACTTAAAGGTCTGACAATTAATGAATCGCATATTATAGAATATAGTAAGAAAGCTGCCATTAATTTTATTGAAGCTCCTAAAGTAAATTTAAGTAATAAGCCTTATTTCGAGATGACGAATCCTACAACTCAATTAGAGGAGAATTTATTATTAAATAATATATTTTCACCTAAAAATATTAGATCGTTTCCATTCATTAAATCTGATAATGATCTTAGTGATAAGGATAGTATTCATTTAATAGTCAAAAGTGAAAGGTATGAAATTCTTATAAATAGAAATCATATAAAACCTTCCGAGGAATTTAATAGTGCTATAGAAAAAGCACTTGACAGTATGAAACCATCTAATGCTTTACAAAATGTATTCGACGAATATGGGCATTTGTTTCCGCTAAAAATTATTTTAGGGAAATCTCTTAGAAATATCGCAACTACCTCTTTTTTTGGTAATTTCGAAAAGATCAATCTAAAATTACCGATACCTGGATCTTTATTATCGTATATGAAGGTTTTAGATATTTCATATTTCTTAACACAAAATGGTGATATTATGGAAGAAAATGATTTAAATAATTGGATTAATAACACAAATGACAAGTTAGAAGTTATTGAATTGGACGAAATAATTTCATTGTACGATATTCTTGAATCGGAACAAAAGAAGAAAATTGACATTATTCTCAATAATAATAATAATCGAAAAGTTGTAATGACCGGAATTAATAAATTGAAGGATTTAGATAATAATAACATTAAGCATTATAAGAGAATAGATATAGGGACATCGCTGGAGGATGAAAATTATGAAGTATTTGGATCAGTTATTTCAAAAGTTAATCCAAAATTAGATGATTTTATTGTTACATTCGAATTATACGATCTTAATGGATTTTCTGCAATTATAAGCAAATTAACAGAAGCAAATGTTAATATAACGGAATGTTATATATGGTGGATTATAATAGGAAATCCTACACAATTGTCAGTTTTTAGTCCAAGTAACCGAGAATTTCAAATAGAATATATTAACAAATCCATTACTTTGCAATCCGACAAACAAATTTATAACGTTAAAACTCCTGTCCCTTTATCTCGAGGATACACAATTCTTATTAATGCACATTATCCTTCGACAAATTATGAGCTTAAAAATTCCATTAAATTAGTTGATTGGGCGTATAATTCTATTAATTTACAAGTAACTCAACCTACAGATTCTGAGGCAAATGTCGATATAGATTTGCACATTTGTATCTTGTATACGAATTATAAAAATATAAAGATTGATTACGAAGAAGAAAAATGTTCTTTAGAATCACTTGGATATACTTTAACCAAAGAAAATTTGAAAAATGATGAATTCGACAAATTCGATGATATTCAAAATATCATTCAACAAACTATTATAGACGATGACATTCAAATTGTTCTTTCAAAAGGTACTTAGTTTTTCTACTAATATTAATTTTATTTAAAGAACTGAAACTAACACTTAAAAATTTTATACTTAATCAATAGTTATCAATAATAAACCTAACATTTATTTACAAGATTATAATAAACAACTTAATATAAGTAAACAGCTTAATTTGAGCAAACGACTTAATCTGAGTAAATTAATCGACATAGGTAAAGTACTTCAAGAAAAAGATGAGTGAATAATTTATTAAATGCCGTGAAGTTAATTTATTTATAAATTTGGGTAAAATTATTTTATTTCATACATGTAGTACTTTTGTTCAAATTTTTAATTTCTTAATTAACTGAGTAACGTAGTCATTTCGATTCCAAATGCTTTATCTAGTATATAAATTATCTATAAAACTGTAAAATGGTAGGTATTTATTGTAACTATTTATAAGGAAGATTTTAGATTTTTTTTTTTTTCAAATGGTCCGTCTATTTAATATAGCTAATAAAATTTTATAATATAAATCATTTAAATATAATAAATATAAGCATATTAATTTTAAAAGAAAATTGATTTTTACAATAATATAATTTTAAGGATTACGTTCGCCTACTTCCTGAAGATTCCTGTTTCTTCGTTGGATATTTATTCTATAATATGCTCATTCTCTTGTAATTCATGCTTCTGTTTCGTCTTTATTTTCTGATGGTATTTTTTTAAAACATGTCATAAATCAGTAGAAATAATTAATGAATGAAATAATTTGAATAATAGAATAGAAACAATTACCTTCTTTTGGAGTAAAGAATGCATATTCTAGGTTCTTTTTTGATTTTTTTAATGTGTTATTCTTACAAATACAAGAAGAGGCTTGTCCGCAACTAATATTAATAGTATATCTTTTAATTTTCTCAGATTTTTGTTTCAAAAAAATTGGACCACAATTATTTTCCCCTGAAGAATGTAAACTAACATATTTTAATTTCATTTGTCTTAAAGAATCGGATTTACTAGACTTTGATTTGATCATTTTGGCATTAAAACTATTGTTAATAAAAGATGATATTTTGTCCTTAAAATTGTTTTTAGTAAAGGATTCCATTCCATAATCATCAGGATTTGAATATTTTGATATAATAAGCGTATAAAAAGTAAAATCAGGTAAATTGACATAATGATTATGATTAAGACAATAAGAAAATGTATATGAACCAAGTTTATTATTTTCTTTAACATTGAAGAAATGATGTCCGATAACAATAGATTCATTTGAAGAATCAAATTTACTTAATACGGGAATTCCTAAACAAGGAATTCTTTCTATTAATGAATTATATTCCAATTTTAAGAGTTTTTTATCATCCATAGATTGCTTTGATGCATTAAAATCACTTTTTAGAACCTTCAATTGAATATTTGACTCTGTAAAAATAGAGTTAAAATCTGTATGATAACCAACAATCATCCATCCGATTCTTAATCTACATTCACGTTTTTTAAATCTGTTTTGTATGCAATGAATGATAAGACCTGGATTTCCTTTTGGTGGATGAAAAATTTGATAATTAAAAAAATCATCATTTTCGTCAGTATCAAAGACTGTTGCAAAGATATTACAATCAGTCTTTTTATTTTGAACAATTTTTGAAATATTTGGTGGTATATTTAATTTAAATATTTTTGGTTTTTCAAATTTTTCCAAATTATACTTAAAATCTTCAATCCTTGAATAATGAATCTTTTTTCCAATCAATGAAAAAATTCTTCCATGTAAATCACGTGAATCATTAGGTAAAGTTTGAAATATGCTAATAGGATTTTTATATTCTATACAATCCCAATTTCTAAAATCCTTTAAAGATCTAATCCAAGCAGTTTCATCAAATTCTTCAAGACTATCAGGTTGTTCTCCTCCAATTAATTTCGTACATTCACGTTTACAATAATTAGTATTCCCTCTTAAATTTTCAGATCTATTTCCTACTCCAATGTTTAAAGCTTGCTGAATACCTACATTAACAATGCTTTCATGATCATTTTCTTCAGTTAATTTCTTTGAAGTTTGTGTCCCTTCAAAATAAACTCTTCCACCTAAAATAACTTCATCTGGAATGAATTGACCATATTCCTCAATGATTTGCTTAAGTTCATTTGGATCTTCTGATTCTATAGCTTTCTCTGTTATATTAATAAATTCAGAAGTTGGTTCCAAACATTTGCTAAATTCTAAAGATACTTTACCAAACTCTCTATAACTGTAAGTTGAATTCATTTCAATATTAACATTATTATTTTGAGATTTTCCGATTGATCCTCCTAAATTTACTAAATCTTTTACATTAATATTCCCAGTAAATAATAAATTTGATTTCATTCCCCAATATTCATTTGAATTAAATTCAATTGTTCCTTTTTTACATCCCTTAGCACCAATTCCAGTCATTTTACAATTTTTCCAATCCTTCATTATGAATGCTTTTTTCTTAGCTTTCTTAATTCCATCAGAAGTTATATAAAGTCCATATTCTAAATGGAATTTATCATTCAAAAATTTCCAATTACATTTGGAACTTTTAACTAAATGCAAAACGTTACCGTCTAAAATATCATCCAAATTTATACTCTTTTCGTCTACGCCTATTTCACTAAGCCCTTTCGTTTCTTTCCTTGCAAATGATAATGCATCGTTCATTTCAATCTTATCATTTTTTTTGAGTTCGTCACGAATATTTGATAAATTGTCGTTGACGTTTAAATGGACCAATACTTGTGATGGAGGGTCATCCATTTGAACTATTATTTCAGTTATTCCACTTTTATTGAGGAATGCTTTAAATATCATACTACTATTTAATTTTTGGAAGTTCATTTTACTAATTTTTTTTTTTTCTTTAGAAATGAAAAAGTCGGAGAATTTTTTCGTAACGCTAGTAAGGTAGTGTAACTTATATATGTTAAACAACTCGGTTTGTGTAAATTGGTACAGTGGATGATCTCTTGTATAACTCCATTTCTCAAAAAAGTAATTGTAACATACACATTATACACATTGTTATTTTGTGTAGCTATGGAATTTAAAAGATAAAATTTTATGACGTAATAAATTTTGACATTTTTAATTCTAGAAAAAATATTAATTTTTGTGTATCATAAGAGATCGTCGATCGTGGCGTTTTTAATATTGCTTCTTTTTACAGACCATTTTAAATGATAAAAAGAGATTGAATTATGGTCATTAGAATTAAAAATATAGATTTTAGATAAATAATGTAATTGATCGAGTGTAAATTTGTACTATAGTCAAATTTAGATATATACATAAATTCCTTAGTCATAAAATTCAGCATGCAACTTATGATAATAAATGAAAAAATTCGGAAGCAATAAATCTTTTTTTTTTTAATGTCTCGAATACAATACAATTTTTTTATTAATGAATCATACATATGATTTTATTGAGAAAATTCAGACGATAATATAAACTCAATTTCTAAATCTTAATACTAACTGTTTCATTGCCAGAATGTTCTCCAATTAATTTGTATACAACGTCCCCAATTTTATTTCATTTGGTAATCCCTTATTATAAATATTTAATTCCACTAAAAAGTTATAATGAACACATATTCTAGTTTGCGTCTAACATTCGAAAAGTTTGAATTTTTTTTTTAGTAAGATACAAAATGAAATTTTTCATCGGGTCGATCCGAAGTGATCGGCTCGGTAACCTTTGTGCGTTGTTTCTTCATTCGCGTCTGACGTAGACGTTCGGCGTAGTTATTCAGGGAGGACCTCTACAAGATATATCTCGCCAAGAACTGGATTCATGAAACAGACGAGATCAATATAGAAGGAATCGATATGTCAAATGAAAATGCTTTCATCTTTTTGACTACGGATCTTAACTTAATCACAGTTTATTAAAGTCAATTGAGCTCAATATGATTTGGTACATAAATTCTGAATCAATATAATTTAAGATCATGTGCAATATTATATTTTGCAGATCATAGGCTGAGTTAGACGCGATCTACATAGTCGGACAAGGAGTTACTTTTCTTTATTATATTAATTCAGGGGCTACGTGCTAGAAAAATGGGACCTAACTTACTAAATTTAGGTAACACATCTGCAATAAATTCGTTCTACAGTAATTGCTTTCCTTTCTACAAATAATAGATCGATAAATCGACGAATAAAATATTACTAATTAATAATATAAAAGTAAATATTTCAGATATAATGTGAATTGGAAGCAAATAAAACAAATAAAACAATATTTCGGTATTAGAATATTAATAAGGTACACATTTTTAAAAAAAACTCTTTTTTTGGCAAGTTTATAATTTTTGTTAAATTATCTTGCTATAAACAGTTTGTCAATTACATTAGTATTAATTTTGAATTATCTTCACTGTATTTCTAATTATTTCCTTCATTGGTAGAGGTCCGGCACTTGAACACAATAAACCAGCTGACCCGAACAAATAGGGTTGACGAAACTTTCCCTTTAATTTTGTATTACTGGCAAATTTAATGACCCTGTAATAACCACAAATCGAGAGAAACGCTCAACAGAATTTCCATTTCTAAAATTTGTTTTATTTATAATAATATTGAACTATTTGAATAATTTCAATTTGTATATGGGTTTCCTCGTTGGTAAAAAAATTCTCTTTCTATTAAAGCGAGATTGTGTATAAGGCAAGTTACAAATAACGTATTATTTTAATTTATAAGAGTATTTAACCAAAAACTTTCTTTGACATTTTTAGTGCCCCTTATTTTGTCAAGTGGAGTTAAAGCTTTTAAATCCTCGTAAAACAGATCGTGTTCTGTTTGTGAGATTTAGCTTGGCTTTTGATCGGTAAACTACCGTTATTCACCGTCCATGATCAGATTCTCTCATAGAATAAATATAATAATTAAGCGTTGGGAAGCTGGATTGCGGTTTAAGCATGGGTTGATAACACTTATATTGTAAAACAATGCAAATTCGCTTTTGATATTTTGCAAGTGTTTTGAACGTTTTATGAAAGCTTTCAAACAGAACCGTGAAAATTTACTAATAGTTGTTTTTGTTCTTATTGATACATAAGCAAATGGACTTCACTCTATGCATTAGGCAACGCTTACGAGTATGCGTCGACTGATTATTCCAAAGAATTGTAGAATTAGTGAATCATGATTATTCCCAAGGTCGTGCATCATGCATTAGATCACTTTCCGCTATTTTTGGTACAAAAAAAAAAAAATTTGGCATCCCTTAAGTTCATCACGTAGTTCAAAAGTATGTAGATATTATTATTATTATTATTTTGCTAATATATGGAAGCAAATAACTTATGTCAATAATGACTTATATTTAGGATACTTTGATGGAATCAAAAACAACTGTAAAAAATATTAACATTATGTTAATAAATTTTAAATATTTGTAGGTAACAAGGATTAAGTCTTTAAAGACATTGCAAATCCAATTATTTATTTGAACGTTCCTAGGACCTTGGATCTATCGGTATAAATATTTTGAGATGATCTGAATGCTAAAAGATCGGGACCATAGTAGGTATGTATAATGTACTTTTATAAAATGCTGTTGGCACATAAGTTCGACAATTAACTTTAATAAAACTTTTTTTTTTTTATTTTGTACAAATTCGTAACAATTTTTTGATATTTTTCCTCAAAAATCACGTTAGTTTTTGTAAATTCTTAATTTCACATCTATTCGGCGCCTATATTAACGAAAAAATCAATTAATAAGGAGACTGAAGTTGAATTACGTTTGTTAGTAAGGATCAATGAATCTCTTTTTTTTTAACAACAAAATTTATCCCTAAGTTATAAGGTAATTAGCATAAAATATTTTCAGATCGTTTTCTGATTTTTCCTTCTTCGAGTGTATACCCTCAAAAAATGTTCATAATGCTTTTTTTTTTCATAATATTTAGGGCTTACCTGTTATATGATCTAAAAAATACCTGAAATTATATAGATCACATCCCTAATATATTATGTTAATCTGCGGACGTATTTTCCATTCGAATTGCCTAGGAAAAATTTAATTTATACAACTGAGTTTTCTGTCTGCACAGATGTCTTTAATGACCCTCAACTAAACTTTATCTCGGTTAAATGGACTAGCACCACTAAAACGACCCGCAAAAGTGTGTTAATGAGACTATTACCTCATTGAAAAAGGTCAATAATAGCGAAAACATCCAAGAAAGGCCGACTTCTCTATGTCGAAGGTAGGATATTTAAGAAGTAGGTTGTTTATAGGGAATACGAAATAATCTAAAGAAAACACGATACCATACCACCGAACCATAATCCCACCCACCAACCCACCAACCTACAAATCTACGAACCCACTTTTTGATAAAGACGTAAAGAGAAAGGGAGAGCAAGAGAGAAAGGGAAGGGAAAAAGCGAAGTCGATCCAAAATGAAACTAATTTGTGGTCTTCAGACTTTTTAAAAAAAAAGAGCAATAGAAAAACAAAAGGTTTAAGGATGTATTCAGTCATTGTATCATGAGTAATTTTTTTTTGTAGTCTCAATAATTTTTTCATAAATAATTTGAGTTTATTTAACTTACAATTATAATAGGAGATAGACTCTGGCACTATGCAAACATTAATTTCAGCATTTTTTTTTTTCGCATGAGGATTTATTTTAATTAATAAATTTTTTAGAAAAGTTCTATCAAATCATTTTATTATTGGCTTTCAATAATGTGATTTATTATACTAAAATGAAAAAAAAAGCATACGACATCTGGTTGTATCAGAGAGAAATATGCAATATCATTTTCAACAACAGTTTATCAAATTATGTGATGCGTAAATTTTTCTTGAAACGCAGTTAATAGGTTCTTAAATGTTGGCATACTTAACAAACATGATGGAATGGAAGGTGATTGGATGATTTGGATCTTTATGGGTTAGAGGCAGAAGTGCTAATGGTATCCGATATAAGAGAATAAATAGAACAAATTAAACTCACTTAGAATAGATAACAGAATAGATAACATGTGATCAAAAATTTTGTTCACTCTGAGCTACACAATTATTCGGTTATATCTAGACAAAAAACAGACACGTGAATTTTCAAACGGAATTCAGCAGAATAAGATATATTTATATCCTTAAATCAATACCATACTCGCTATGTTGAGATCGTGTAACTACACATGTAGTATAATAACGCGTTGAAAATACATTAATTGCATTGAAAATTGCGTTGAAAAACATGTCAATTTATTGTAGAATGTATTCCAACACATTAATAAAAAACACATATAGTTGACAAATGACAGAATCGACAATATGCTTATGATTTTATCAAAGTTCAACCATTCAAGTAGTTTCAAAGAGTTATTGATACAACTTTTATGTTTAAAACACGATCGTAAGTGTTCATTATTTCGAACTGGAAACATGTTCTTTATCCAACGATAGTACTTTTGCCATTTAAGGAGTTGGAAATGTTAATCTCGAACTTATATATGACGCAAGTTAATAATTAATACTGATTATCTACGAAATCAAAAGTTGAAATCTTGTCATATAATTTTAGGAAATGAAATTTTGGATAAATCTATGATTTTTTGGAAAATGAAATGTAATAAACTTAATGAAATTAATAGAGGTTTGGTAATTGATAAAAATGTTAAAAAAAAACGTTTTAGTAAAGAGCAGTTTATTGATAAAACGAGTACAACAAAAAATAAGAAATACTTTAATCTACAAAGTCTTCAAAATCATATTTATTTTGGGGTAATACAATAGATTATTATAATATTATTGATTACGGTAGTTTTATTTTTATTATTTTTTGTGTTGTAGTAGTTAGTTAAAGGTGTTGTGGCAGGTTTTTATATAACATTACCGAAGTCCATACGAATAGTAGTAGTTATACGGATAGTTTGGTGAACCTGGTAAATAGTTCTTTTTCTTAAGTCCATAATAATATTATATAGTATAATTCGATCGTGTTTCTTTACTAAATGTTATATAATGTAGATCATTTCTTTTTCTGTAATTTTTCTTATTTCCTAATAAAGTAATAATTTGGCTTCGTTTAAAAAAAAAAAAAAAAAAAAAGGAAAAAATTTATATTTAGCCTTTGGCTTTTTTTAGATGAACATCATTTTTTTCTTTGTTTAAAAAAAAAAAAAAAAAAAAAGGTAAATAATTAATACTGATAATACCAATCGAATGATGATTTTGAATACTTAGAGTATGTTATTTACGTTATAAATACTAAAATACTAAGTAAAGATAGCACCAATTATCGATAAAGTAAAAATCTCACCCAAGAATAAATAAGATAGGAATAGGTAGGTTAGAATTTGTGTCATTTATTGATTTGTATTTTTACGAATAGAGTATATAATTGGTTGAATAGTAGTGAATATTATAACAGATAATAAATATATTAATTATTTAATTTTTTAAAATAAACATTGACATTTAATAGTGTATAGCGATAGAGCTTATAGAATAAAAATAGAGTTATAAAGATCATTAGAGATCTATTTTTGTAAATTTTTTGAGAATTAATTACATTCTTTTTCAAAATCAGTTTTACCATGAACTATTTTCACATTGATATTTTCTTTTATTATTAGAACAATGCGTTGAAGAGCAATATATAAAAATTTATGAATATAAAAGATTTAATGATAGAAGATAAGTAGCGGTAGTGAATATTTTAAAATTACATAATTATAAAATTTAAAAAAGATATTTTTTTTTAACGGACATAACGGATTTAAATCTGCGTGTCATAATAATATGTAACCAACTATTACTCTATTAGGATTCATAAGGTCCGAAAAGCTCAAATACAATTTAAATTCTTTCAATAGGTTTGACATAAAAAATTTACAACTTTTAATTAAATTCTACATTTATAGCAACGATAATTTTCGATTTCAGCAATTTGACAACCGGTCCTGCTCCGTTGTTGCTGATTGAATGATATATGTTGTTCATTTAATAATGAGTGTGGACCACACTTACACAATTGATCCTTTACCCCAAACGGTTTAAACTTATAATCAAATATCTAACTCATACATAAAATTTCATTATATACTGCTTAGTTCTTAAATTACTTATCTTTTCCGCATAAATAACCACTACTATCGTTGTTAACAACACGTATTACTACTTATTAATATAAAAAAAAATAATATACAGTATTTTTATTTCGTCCATATTAATAAATTTTAACCAATAATAAAAATTTCATAAATTTTTGATAGCACTAATGGTGCTAATTAAGGTATTATTGATCTTTACCATTAAGTAAGGACTAATAATTGATAGGAGGTTTTAAATTTTATACGATTCTTAAAAAACCTTTAAGAGTTTATTCAGGCTGTTTTGCACGTTCATGTTATAAATCTAGTATTTCATCTCGAATATTTCCAATTAGGTCAATTTACATCATTTTCAGATAAAAGTACAAGCACTTTCATAACTTTCACGAATCATTTATTTAATATTTAGTTTCTTACAAGTATTGACAGGGTAATTACAAGTTTAATACTAATATAGTATATAACGATGAAACATATACTTATATTTTCTCCAGTAATTATTCATTGAATTTATTAAAAGTATTTTTATGAAATATTTCGTTACTCTTTTCAAAATAAATATATTAATATTCTTGATTAATAAATTCAGTATTTATTTGCATATTGTTAATGTTTAATTCCTTGACATTTGCATTCAAAAAATGGACAACAATTTTCTTATTTGGCAAGGTATAAAACAAATCATCAAGACTCTTAACCTCACCGTCACGCTGACAAAAGTTAAAGCACACTCCAATGACCCTCATAACGATGAAGCGGATGAACTAGCAAAAAATGGAAGATCCATTCAAACCAAATCAAGTGACATAAATATGGCAATAAAGTTTTAAAATGGTATTTCTAAATATATTTAATTTTTTTATACATTTATGCAAAAAAAAATTGATTCAAAATAACATTAACATTTAGGTATATTTCTAATAATCGTCTGAACCAAACGGAAAAACCTAAATAACTTCGATGGAACAAATAACTTCAATGGAAATGAATAGTTTAGATCTGTGCTAAATATAAAATACATCATGAATATTACAAATGTCATATAAACCTTTCGTTTCTGATAAATCTTTGTCAGTCATAGAATTAGTTTGAATTAAATAATTATCAACAAACACGAAAATTTTTAGCATCGATCGATATGCACTTCAAATTTTTCCATTTTTCATTTTTTATTTCTTCATAATTCAAAAAAAAAAGAAAACAATAATAATTTTTTATATCACGCTGATCAGAATAAAAACGAATAAAGTTGCAAATAATGTAAGAATCTTCTTTACAATTAAAAATTCATTTTTTTTTATGAATTATAATAGTGAAAGATTCTAATATAAAAATTTCGTTAAGTTCAATGGATTTAATAACCCATAGAGTTCTAATATAGATCGAGAATTGTAGTTCTGAAGCTCATTCTATATTTAAATTAAAAATGTCAGACGTGGATAGTCGATATAGAAAGAGAATGTTTTTTATGGTTTCTCTATGTTTGAGAATTGAATTATTATATAATTTTAACCGATTTGATCCAAACGAATATAATGTATGATAAGTTTGCCACATAATAACATGCAACTTTAACTTAATTTGTATATTCGAATTACAGAAATTTTTCGAAAATAACACTTATCGCTATATACATTTAAGAGAAACCTTTACAATTAAAAATTAAATTTCTTCGCACTGTAAATTTATTTTATATATTTTATTTTAAAATGAATAACTTATTGAGATTTAAAAAAAAATTATTTTTAAGATTTATCTATTTTGTTCAATTAATCTTTAGGCTGTTCCAATTTAATTGTTTGTTTAACGTCCAGGCCTTTTGAAAAAATTAAGGGGGGAGGGGGGCTTAAGTTAAACAAACTAAATAAATAAACATAGGAAAATTTGAAAATTTCAGGCAAAATTTAAAGGGAATATTTATCACTATATGTTTATTAGCTTTTAAATTTTTTCAAAAATAGAGGGGGCATTTATTAATATGTGTTTATTAGATCTAAAATTTTTTAAAAAATAGAGGGGGGTGGGGACGTTAAACAAATAATCAAGTTGGAACAGCCTTATTATATAATATAACTCATATATTTATACTGTATATATCCCTCACCATATTTCTACTAGTTCTTTATTTTTATATAAGGGACCTGGAATCCAGGAACCGGAACCTGGCTCGAACTTACGTCCAGGCTTGGGCCGGCAAATTTTATTCAAAATTCACCTCCGGGCTGGCACATGATTTTTCGGTAAACCCGGATATTCATAATTCTGGCCGAATTCTGGCCCGAAATGAAACTGGTCAAAATTGAGTTGGCTAATTTACAACTAATTGATACAGTATAATAATGGTCCAGATCTGGGCTGGGCCATTAATATATTAAGACCAGGATGGACCAGGCTAGACGCTTTAGGTTAATTTTCAGGTGCAGACTGGGTTGTAAAATATAGCAGTTAATGCAAACCTTTGTTGATTTTTTTATTTATACAGTATTTCATGTTTTTAGGCAATGGTTAAAGATACTCTTTCAGTAAAGTTCTATCTCAGATTCTTACCTTTTTCTTGAAAATATATTTAATGTGTAGTGATATGTAAAAAAAAAAGAACTTTATGATGAGTTTCCTTTAACTTTAACCACAAAAATTCTAATCTTTAAAAAAAGAAAATTTGTATTATTCAAATAAAAATCGAAATTCGTATAAAAATTGGTATAGTAAACTTTTTTGTATATTAAATGTCATTTTATTATATCTGATATTTAACATTCATCCGCACTTCTTTTAATTATAGTAAATTATTTATTTTAAAAATCACAATAGTAAGAGTTTATAAATTTACTAAATTAGGTAAAATACCAACTCACTATAATAAGTATTAAATTTATAGTAAATTTTTAAGAAGCTCCAAATATATCATTATAATAGGCTTCATTTTTTTACTTTAAGTAAAAAAATACTTATTCCAACAAAAAAAAAAAAATATCATACAAAGCATATTTATCTATCAAAAAATAATTTATTTTGTTTACCACCATGACGAATATTTTTTTCGAATCATTTGAACGACTGATATAATAAGTCCGACAACAAAATCTCAACAATCCAAAATCCCGACAAGTCAAAATCCTGACAAGTCATTATACCGACAAGTTTATTATCCTGACAAATTTAGAACAAAATTATAAAATTTACCACATTTAAAATTAAATATTACATATTACAACAAAAATTTTATTATAATTATTTTTTTTATTGCTACATTCTTGTCTAATGCTACATTATATGTTTATTGGTATATTTATTTTTAAAATTTGTAAATGCTATTACTATCAATTTTACATAATAAACTGAACTAAATTAAAAAATTAAAAATTAATGCACATTTTTTTTTTAAAAAAAATTCTGCTATATAATTACAATTGCATAAATTACTGAATAATTGCAAAAATTATAAAGAAATATTGTGGGCAATTCCGCATAATTAATCCATTGTTGTCCGATTTAAACTATCATTAACAATTGTTGCAATTCTATTTTCCATATCAATTATAGATTTTTTGGAACTTGTTCACCACAAAGAATGCTTTCAACCTGCAATTCCACTTTGTTACTCTTTTTGAAATTCTTCAATTATAATGGTAAAAATTCTCACATGTGCCTTACCAACTAAATTATTCCAACGATTATGCCAAGCCTCAATTTAATTCTGGATCTTGAAATACCAACTCCATTGAATCATAATTACACCACAATTGAGGTGTAAAAGAGGTGGTGTGCGAATTATACTTCCATCTTGTAACTACCTTTGTACTTTTCCAAGAACATAATTTTTCTCAAACCATTGCACAAATCCATCAGCTCAGGTGGCATTCTTAATTTCAAATATCAAATGTAGGAATTTCAATTGATGGAACAAATACTAGTGCAAGTAAATGACATAACCTGAGACTTATATGCTCATCAGAACCATACTGAACTGTTAATCCAGTCTTGGATTTTCCTCCCTAAATGGAAAAAGACAGCCTTTATTGATTGCACCTGGAAATTCCTCATGCATCAATCGCTGCCTTTTCAAAATCAGTAAGAATTTTTGATGGTCTGAAGCAAATTCAATCAAATTTTGGAATAATACTTGATATAATTCTTTTGATTTTCCACTCATCAATACATACACTAATATGAAAATTCTTGAGATTTCTTCTGGACCAATTGGTCCATGGATTATACATAATTGATAAAAAATTCTAGAAACTTTGCCATCCATGACCCAAAATGGCAATAATGATTAGGGATTGGAATCAATTATCATTATTAGAATCGATTTTAGAATCGATTAATCGTTGATTAATCGTTAATCGAAATTATACTACTGTCGGTCACGTGACTATTAGAAATTCATTATGATCTATATAAAAATTTCCTTTTTGGGAATTTTGTGCAACATAACTTGAATTTCATTGGACAACAAAATTTCCTTTTTTGGATTTTTGTAAATGTCACGTGACAATGACCTGACTTCTTAACGGACTACCTAGCGTTACCCTACAAAAATGTCACGAAACGGCTGGCATTAAGAAATTAAGAA
>QZLH01000138.1:28710-42485 GCA_003833135.1 Oehlia diaphana | reverse complement strand
AGAAATTCATTATGATCTATATAAAAATTTCCTTTTTGGGAATTTTGTGCAACATAACTTGAATTTCATTGGACAACAAAATTTCCTTTTTTGGATTTTTGTAAATGTCACGTGACAATGACCTGACTTCTTAACGGACTACCTAGCGTTACCCTACAAAAATGTCACGAAACGGCTGGCATTAAGAAATTAAGAAATTAATTATGTGACAAATAATGAGTGACAAATAGGTTTTTGTCAACCGAAATAAAACTAAAACTTGAGGGAAAATCTTGTTAATGCTACTACGCCACAATAAGTAAATTCGATTTTTATTCAATAATCGATTTAAAATCGATTCTTATCAATTTTCGATAAATTCGATTATTGTAAAATCGATTCCAATCCCTAATAATGATAAATGTTGAATATTGTTTTGTTGTATTAAATAATAAAATACGCTTGTTACCAATTTCAAGATTTTCACTAAGAATAATTCTTTATTAAAAGTATAACAAAATGGATCAGGGATATCAATTTATTCAAGACTTTGTGGTTCTGATAGTGTAACCATTTTATTTTATTTGCCTTACTGATGTTCATAACTACAAAAGTAACTTTTGTGCTGTCTATACACTTTCAGTTGTAAATTTGTAAGTAAGTACATATCGAACTTTTAATATAGAACACTATTATACCACTATCTTCTAAAAAAAAATCTATAAAGGTATTATACCAGTTGCTCATTTTAAGAGTATTTTGTGATGTTATATAGAGAAATTTCTTCAGAAGTTCTTGTAACATTATTTTAAATGATTTGTGCAGAACAACTGCTGCTTTTTCCGAGCTTGTTCCTTTATTTGTGCAACAACTTTTGCAACTTTAGCAGTACTTGCTTTAGGAGCATGATCATGGTTGGCAAACTTTTGTGGATAATGAAACTATTTATGAAAATATTTGTTGTATAACCTTTACGATCAGATTTTTTCTTTTTACAGCACCAATAGAACTTATTTCCTCTATTTTTTTTTATTTTGTCATTAAATAACCATAAACATTGATTTTATCATTTCCTTTCTGAGAAGGAACTGTTTCATAATTTTCATCCTTTACAAAAATTAGGAAAATTTTAACATTAAAATAAAACCAATTTAGTATATTTTAATTTAAGGTTACTTTTATTATTTTTTGTAAAATTAAATCATCATAAAATAATAAAATTATCAAATGCAATCATTTTATTCAGCTAAAAGATGTTATTAAATAATTTTTTGTTAATAATTATTAAATTAAAATGTAATAGAATTTAAATTGAACATTTCAAATTTGTCATATTTATTATTACTTGGATATTATAGAACATACCTCATTAAATTTACAAAATTGTTGATATAATGGCTTGTTAGGATTTTGGATTGTCAGGATTTAGACTTGCCAAGATTTTGGATTGTCAAGATTTTGTTGTTTAGTTGTGCAAGTGACTGTCAAGATTTTGATCGGATATTATTTTTTTCATTTGCACTAGTCCAGGTGATAGAATCATTTTTTAAATAATTTGATTGACATATTTTACACCATTTACTATATTGACTTTCTAATTTATTATCACATTTTTCACAATAAAAATCAAAATATTTATTATTAAAAACTAAAATATAATCCCTTGTTTCTGGATTTTGAGTTATTCCATATATTTGATATTTATTATATTTATAATCACTTAAATTATGATTTTGATGCTTATAATCCATTAAATATGATTCAACCTATTGAAATAAAAAAAATTAATATAACATTAAATATCATAATTGATTAATAGAAAGAAATACAATACCTTATTTATTAATTCATCAGTAATATCATTTAGATTATGTAAATATCTTAATACAACTTCTTCATGTGGGTTTCTCTTCAGTTCCTTTTTACTTATATTGTAACATAATGGACCATCCATCCATAATGCTGTAGTAAGCCCAAAATTTTCATCTATTTTTTTAATTTCAATAAATTTATTATAAGGTATCCACTCAAATACAGCATTATAAGTGTTAAGAATTTCTAATTGCTTTTTTTGAATAAATTCATCAAGTTTTTTATTTTTACTAGTCCAGTTTATAAAATTACTTTTTAAATAATCTATTTGACATATTTTACACAATTTACTAAATTTGTTATCACATTTGTTACAATAAAAATCAAAATATTTATCATTAAAAACTAAAATATAATCCCTTGTTTCTGGATTTTGAGTTATTCCATATATTTGATATTTATTATATTTATAATCACTTAAATTATGATTTTGATGATTATAATCCATTAAATATGATTCAACCTATTAAAAAAAAAATAATTTAATATAATATCAAATATTATAATTGATTTATAGAAAAATTCAATACCTTATTTATAAATTCATCAGTAATATCTTTTAGACTATGTAAATATCTTAATACAACTTTTTCATATGATTTTCTCTTCAATTCATTCATATTATAATATAATGGACCATCCATCCATAATGCTGTAGCAAGTCTAAAATTTTCATCCATTTTTTTAATTTCAATAAATTTATTATAAGGTATCCACTCAAATATAGCATTATAACTGTTAAGAATTTCTAATTGCTTTTTTTGAATAAATTCATCAAGTTTGTTATTTTTACTAGTCCAGTTTATAAAATTACTTTTTAAATAATCTATTTGACATATTTTACACCATTTACTATATTGACTTTCTAATTTATTATCACATTTTTCACAATAAAAATCGAAATATTTATCATTAAAAACTAATATATAATCCCTTGTTTCTGGATTTTGAGTTATTCCATATATTTGATATTTATTATCACTTAAATTATGATCTTGATGATTATAATTCATTAGATATGATTCAACCTATTAAAAAAAAAATTTAATATTTTAAAATTATATAATTGATTAATAGAAAAATTCAATACCTTATTTATAAATTCATTAGTAATATCTTTTAGACTATGTAAATATCTTAATACAACTTTTCCATATGATATTCTTTTCAGTTCCTTTATATTATTATAATATAATGGACCATCCATCCATAATGCTGTAGCAAATCCAAATTTTTCATCTATTTTTTCAATTTCAATAAACTTATTATAAGATATCCACTCGAATATAGTATTATAATTCTTAAAAATTTCTAATTGCTTTTTTTGAATAAATTCATCAAGTTTCTTATTTTTACTAGTCCAGTTTATAAAATTACTTTTTAAATAATTTATTTGACATATTTTACAAAATTTACTATATGGACTTTCTAATTCATTATTACAGTTTTCACAATAATATTGAAAATATTTATTATTAAAAACCAAAAAATAATCCCTTGTTTCTAGATTTTGAGTTATTCCATAATTTTGATACTTATGATTTATTTTATCTAATAAATATGATTCATTTAATACCTTATTTGTAAGTTTTTCAGTAATATTTTGTGAGTTGTGCAGATATTTTAATACAACTTTTTCATATGATATCCCTACCAATCTCTTTTTATCATTGTTATGTAATGGACTATTCTTCCATAATGCTGTAGCAAATCCATCTTTACCATCTATTTCTCTAATTTCAATAAACTCGCCATAAGGTATCAAATTAGTAGTATATTCATCGATATTTAATTGACTTCTTTGAATTAAATTATAATCTTCCACATTTTTGCTATTCCTGTATGCGAAATTATTATTTAAATCATCCAAATGGCATGATTTACACCATTTATTCTTTGCATTTTTAATGTATTTTTTACCACATTTCTCACATAATTTTTTGAGTATTTTACTTTTAGTATCTAATTTTAAAAGATATTTATCAATTCCACTAATTTCAGTTCGCCCATTTGCTGATAAATTCATTTGGGAAGTTTCATCTAATAATTTATTAAATAATTTAAATAATTCTACTACTTTAGGACGGTATAAAGGATCTTTATTCCAACATTGTTTAATTGCCTCTAAAATTGATTGAGGAATTTTATGATTAAAATGTTCGGTATGTATATCATTTTCCTGATTCATATTAATATAGGGAAGTAATCCTGTATAGATTTCATATACAATAGTTCCAAAACCATAGACATCACTTGCCTGAGTATACTCCTTTCTTTTTAAAATTTCGGGGGCTATATAAGGCGATACTTCTGTTTCCCTTTGATCATTAGACTGATATAATTCACATAATCTAAAATTGGCAATAAAGACAAAATTGTTATCACCTAATAATATATTACTAGAATTCAAACCACAATGAATCAATCCATTTCTATGAATATCATTGAGGCCTATAGTAATATTTTGTAAAATTTTTAACTTTTCTATCCAATCTAATAAATAATAATTATTTTTCATATATTTTTTCAAATTACCATTTTTTGCATATTCTATTACAGCTTTAAAGGTATTTGTTTTTGGATCTTTAGTAATACCATAACAGTGAATTACATTAGTTGAATGATTCATTATAATATATGATTCAATCTGAAAAAAAATTAATAATGATACATTAATATTATTTAAATTAACTTCTATATAATTAATCCTGCAGGAGACATATTTTTTGTCCCAATTATAATAAAATTAACTTACTTCTTTTAAAAATTTAGCCTTAACATTTTGTAAGTTTAAACATTTTAAGGTAACAATTTCATTTTTTCGCCATCTTTCCCATTGATTTTTTTCAGAATCCCAACATCTTATAAATCCATCTTTCCAAATCGCCTTATAAGTATTTCCAAATTTATCTTGATCCAAATATTCAATATTTTCAAACTTATTATAGTCAATCCATTCTAATATTTCTCTGTGATTTTTAGCCTTAAGTTGTACTTTTTGAATGAGTTTATCAATCTCAAAATTTCCACTAGTCCAATTTTCAAAGTTTTGCTTAAAATATTTAGAATTACATAATTGACACCAAGTATAATCAGTGTTAAATTGATTACAATTTGGACATGGTCCATAATTTATATAATCAATCGGACATTTGATAATATTTTGAATGCTATCAAATTTATCCATTTCATCTTGTAATTTCTCACTTAAATTTTCTTTTGTTAAAGTATATCCTATTAGATCTAAAGAGAATTTCTTTTCTCCAGAGTTATCGATTCTTAAATTGTTATAATACGTAGACAAAATACAAATACGTAAATTCATTTCAATATTTGTTAAAGAATCATTATCTATATCATTAGAATCATTGTCATTATATATATCATCTGAATCATAATTACCATTACCTATATTATCGTCAGAATTACTATTATTTGAAGTTGGTTTCATTATTTGGACATTAATTGACTCATTTTTCCATTCGATTAACTTAATATTATTAGGTTCACAATTTGTTGATGGATAATATGCATTAATAAGAATATTATTTCCTAGAAATAAAGGAGGAGTTTTAATATTATATACTGATTTATTAGGTTGTAATGTTATAGATTTTTCAATATAATAAACTTGAAATTCTTCATTGTTTGACGATTTTGATAATTTTAAAGGATTTCCAATAACTATCCATATAATATAACATTCTTTTATAATAATCCTTGTTTCTTCTAATTTTTTTATTGTTGCAACGAATCCGTTAAAGTCATATAAACCAAAATTAACATAGAATTCCTTCAATTTTGAATTGTTTTTTGAGATAATTGATCCAAATACTTCATAATCGTCGTCTTCTAATGGTGATTCGAAATTCACACGTTTGTAATCCTCAATATCATTATCTAAATCTTTCAAATCGGTAATTCCTGTCATTATAATTTTACGATCATTGGATTTTTTTAATAAACTATCTATTTTTCTTTGTTGTTGTTCTTCTAGGATTTTGTAAAAAGGAATAATATCATCAAGCTCAATAATTTCCAAATTATTAGTGTTTTGAATCCAATTTGTCAAATCATTTATTTCAACAACTTCTCCTTCTCGTGTTAAAAGATATGAAATATTGAGATTATCTAGTAATTCAAATATTAGTGATTTTGGGTTTATATTATCAAACATATCAACCGATGAAGTCTTTGGTAAAATGTTTCTAAGAGTTCTTCCTAAAATAATTCTTTGAGGAAATAAATGACCATATTCATCGAATACATCTTGTAAAGCTTCTAATGGTTTCATATTATTTAGTGCGCTCTCTATGATTTGTTCAAATTCCTTTGTAGGTTTAATATGGTCTTTACTTAAGCGAATTTCATATTGTTCATATTTGAAAAGAACATGAATGTGATCACCATAACTTTTAATATTACTTTTAATAAATGGAAAAGAGTTTAAATCCTTCAGTGAGAAAATATTATTAAATATTAAGTTGTTCTCTAATTTCATCGTTGGATTTATCATTTCAAAATAAGTTTTATTACTGATATTTACTTTGGGAACTTCGATAATATTGATGGCAATTTTCTTACTGTTTTCTATTTTATGCGATTGATTAATCACAAGACCTTGAAGTGGATGAAAATCTTTGATCCATTTTACTAAATTAACATATAAATCATCTCCAGCCCATTCCTGTAAACTTAATTTCCTTTCGAAATTGGCAATTCCAGGATTTTTTTCGTCTTGAGTTTCAGAATCATTCGCTGCTAATATTGTATTTTCCGCATCTGCATCTTTTGTCTTTCTTAATTGAGAAATGGATCTAAGATTTTTATAAGAAATAATATCAATTACATTATCCTGATATAAATTATTTAACCAATTGGCCAATTTTTTGGGAGTATTTAGCTTTACACCATTTGATGTTTCCAAATAAAGTGCGTCAAAAGCATCATCGTTGAATTGGGTTACGTTATTATTTTTAGCCGAATTATATGCCCACGTTATGTAAAATTTCAAAACATCAATTTGTTTGGAAGAAGCTAGACGGAAATTTTTGATAAATAATTGACCACCGGCTAAAAATTTATTTGCAAAGATATGTCCGTATAAGTCGTGTAAATCTTTATCATCTTCCACGTCTTCCACATCTTCCATATATGTTGAAAAAGATTCCAATAAATCACCTTTATATGTAATTTCAGCAACAGGAAAATTAATACAGATATCAAAAGGTTGTAAATTGCTAAAAATATTGTTGTCGAAAGTGAGCAAATTCGTAAGACTATCAAAACCATTTATGTCAATATAAACCATAGGTTCGCCCCTATACAAACTTGTACACAAATCACCATCATCAACAAAAACAGCTTGTTTACTTGGTTGTATACTATGTCCATCCAAGAACAAACCATGATGTAACTTCCACTGTCGTGTCATTTGTTTCTTTATTTGTTCTTCAGTTAACGAATCTAATTCTAATTTTGCGCGAGAAATGTAAGCTTATAAGAATTTAAAGATAACTAATAAAGCAAGGACATAAATATAAAATTAAACTTACCAACATCATCTTCTTTAGTTTCCAAAAGCGAATTTTCTGATAACTTATCTAGTCTTTTTATAGCTAACTCACATCCATTATCTGCAGACTTTTTATACCACCCCATGGCATTTTCAAAATCCTTTGGTGTACCAACACCATCTTCATAACAAACGGCGACATTATATTGAGCAATACCAAATTTCATATTGGCAGCTTTTAAATATAACTCAAAAGCTTTTGATTTATCGATGGAAGTTCCAATCCCATTTAAATAACAATAACCCAACATATTAATACCGAAAATAGACTCACCCTGAGCGCTTAAACCATAATAATAAAAAGCTAACTTATAATCTCTATTGACATAAATTCCTTGTTGATAATAATTTCCAATACAATATTGTGCATTTGCATGACCATTATTTGCTGCCTTAATATACCAATTAAAAGCCATCCCTTCGTCATTCATAATCCCAATACCTTTTTCATAACAATTTCCCAATGCAAATTTACCTACAATATTTTGATCATGGCTAGCACTTTTTTCGTACCATTTAAATGCCAATGGTTTGTTAATCATAGTTCCTAAGCCATATTCATAACAAACTCCTAAATAATATTGAGCAATAGGATGACATTGTAATGACGCTTGATGAAAATGATCGAATGCCTTATTAACATTCATTTTTGTACCGATTCCTGAAAAATATAAATGTCCCATAAAAAACATATGATTCGCATTCGTCATTTTATTCGTATTCAACCATTTATAAATTTCTTCAATGGTGACATCATGTAATGATAAGAAATTATCAAGGATAGGACGATATTGATCACGTAATTTTCCTTCATTAGTTATCTTTACGATTAACGTTATTAATCCCGTCACAATAATACTGATTATTTCTGAACCATCTTTTGGTGTCTGATGTTCAAGTGCTTGAGTACGTGACGACATTATTTCTTTTAAAGTAACGATAACCTGTTGAATTGTTGGTCTTTTATCTGGATCACCATCCCAACACTCTAAATAAAAAATATTTTAATCATTTTAGTTCAAATACAGTTAAAATAATTTAATATAATTCTGTACTCACTCGTGTATAAATTAGAATATTCTTCGGGCGTATCATCTTCAATACTTTCTCTAAACCCTTTTACAATTTTCATAACCAAAGATGAATCATATTTATCATGAATAAAAGGTCTTTTACCGCTAGACAATTGCCAAAGTAATACGCCGACGCTATAAACATCACTTTTTTTATCTAAATTATACTTTACTTGTAATTCTTCCTCCTCAAATGACATTTCTTCCTTAATTTTTGTAATTTTAAATGCTTTAGAATCAACAAAAGGAATTACACAATATTTACTTGATACAATTTCGCTATTATCATCTTCAATACGTTTACTTAATCCAAAATCCGCTAATTTGATTGAATTTCGATGTATAAGTATATTATTTGAATGCAAATTTCTGTGTATAATCCCTTCTTCATGCAAACATTCTATTGCACTTGATAATTGGAAAGCCAATTTATATTTATCTTGCCAATCCAAGGAAAAAAACTTCTTCCTTAAATAACTATTAAGAGTTCCTCCGTCTGCATATTCTAATACCAAAAAATATTTCTTGTCTACGAAAAGAAAAAAAAATTATAATTCTTGCATATATTTTTAATTTATTAATAATTTTTTTTTAAAAGATAAAAAACTATTACCAGAATCATTTTTAATTTTAGTTATTCCATAAAAACGTAATATATGATCATAAAAATCAACTTCTCGATGCAACTTTATCTATACAATAATAAACGTTTAGTAAACCTCTTAAAAAAAAAAGCTTTAATGTTTACAGTACCTCGTTGACCGCTTTTTTAACAACATTATCGAAGTCTAAATTAAATAATTTTAGTGCAAAATATTTTTCTGTCTGTTTCCAATTTGCCCTATATACTTTACTAAATTTTCCACTACCTATTACCTCCAAATTATTAAAATCATGATATTCATAGTATTTTATATGCTTCTCTTCTATGCGTTGATCAATCCAATCTATCAATTGTACATCTGACATTTTTATTCAAAAATTTGCAGCAAAGATAAAAAACGAAAATGACTCTAAAAAATTTAGGATTATAAATCGTAAAGATCGGCCATTACGAAATTTGTGTGACTTTTTTAACAATAACATTGCCACATGGATCACATGGAAATAGGGTGTAACAAAACATGGTCACATGGAAATGATTTTACATTTAAAGTAAAAAAGTTTGATGATAAACGTATATCATATAACCAAAAAAGTTTACTATATTATAACAAATGCACGTTGTCCGATAAAATTTTTTTTTTGAAAAAAAAAAAAAATAAAATAAAAATGAGTTTATTCATTAGAAAACTTCTTAATAAAAATGTTGACATATCGGTTCAAACAGGTATTCAGTCATCACAATCCGTATTAGTTAGTTTAAATCCTAACAATAATTTATCAGACATTCGTCAAATACTCAGACAAAATAGTGAAATTAAAATGAATGATACGTTATCATTTGCAAAAAAGACCAGTCGAGTCAATAGCGATGGCACTACTGATTATGTGCTTTCTGAAATAGCAGGCGAAGATGAATGTGAGAAATTTTTAGACAATATTATAGAAAAAATTGACGATAATATTATTTTATACTTAAGAAAAAATTCAAAACCTAATTGGAAGTTTTTGAGTGAGAAATGTAATTTAGAATATGGTCGTACTATAACTCTTGATGAAATTAAGAAAGCTGAGAAAAAAGCATTTACAATGATAAATTGTGAAATGACTGAAATTGGTGCTGAGGGATGCCGAAAAGAAATGATTGAATTTAATTCAAATGAAGATAGGATTATGAAAACGGAATTATCTTTTAGTGGGAATATTGATGTACAAGATTTTGTAAAATTTGGAGTATCAATTAGCGTTTGTACATCAAAAAGAAGACGGTCTAAGGCTGAAACTAGTTCTGTTTGTAATTTTACAGAATTTGGTAAAGTATCTTTAAAATTGAGTGAATATTTGAAGCCAACCCCGGAATTTATTAATGTGGTGAAAGAAGCTATAAAATCTAATGATCCTAGAGGTGGATTCAAAAGAATTACTAAAGAATTCGGTCAATTCATTCCAACTGAAGTTATTTTAGGCGGAAGAGCTTATTTTAAAGGAGTAAAGATTTCTAAAAAATCTTCTAAAGAAAATGCTAACAAAGGAACCGTAAGTGTAGCTACTCCAGCTTTAAAGATTGGGTTAGGATATTCTTCTGAAAATTCAATCAGGAATGCTAATTATTCAAAACATGAATGTTTTAAGTTAATTGGGGGAGAACAGCCTGATAGTCTTGAAGTCTTTGATGAAAAAGCATGGGTTAAATCTTTATTAGATTTCAGAAATTGGGACTGTATACAGTTTAAAGACCCTATTAGTATATTCCAACTTTTAGATGAAGAATTACGTAAAGAAATAATTTTATGTATTGGAAAAAGAATTCTTCATTTAAGCTTTGAAGAGATTAATTATCAATTGGAAGAGCCTGATAGACCAAAAGTAATCGAGTTGAATATACCATCAAATATTTCAGATATTATTCAGAATGAGGATGCTAAATGTAACATTTTTGCAACGGTTATTGACAAAAAGGAAGTGGGAAATGATTATTTTAGTTGTCAAGTTCTCTTTCCACCAAACGGAAAACCGAGACTTATAATCCATTGCATTCAAAATAAGTTTAAAAAACGTAAATGTCATTTGAACATTAGTTGGATGGCTATTGGATATTATGTTAATTTTAAATTCATTCTTAGAGATTTTGATACTCGATTAGAAACTTTCAGTAGCCGTTTTAATTCATTAAATAAACATTTTAGTACAGGTTTCTTAGAATTCAGATACAATTCAACAGAAGACAGTATTTCATGCTTAGGAATCCCTTTACTAAGTGAATTAAAATCTTCAAATCGATCTAGTGTTATAGGTCATCACTTTTTCAATGACGAAAAAAATAATAGAATTGGATCATACATATTTTCTTATTGTTTGAAAAACAAAAATTATGTTAATTTACCTGATTCTACTCTATGTTCTCTTATTATTTCAAAATATCATACTCCTAATGCCTATGGTATATTACCTTTCGAAGAGAATGGCATTGTTGAATCTTTAGGACCAAAGTATATCAGTTTACATTCTAAGGGAGAGAATGATTGTGGTCCAATTTTTCCAAAACAAAAGCAAAAAGAAATCAAAATAAAATATATTTGTAAAAGTAAAAAATTAAAAAATCTGAGATATGCATATTTTGCTACAGATGAGTTTTTTCTAGAATAAGTTAATTTTTTTTTATTAAATGATTTATATTAAAGCAGATTTTTTTTTAAGGTAAATTAGTAACATTATTCATCACATTAGGAGAGAAATACTCTGAATAACCAATAGGAAACTAAGATTATATTAATTAATTCATTGAAATTTGGATAAATGAATGTCAAATGATTAGTTTATAATTATTTGTATGTAAAATTAGAATATTTGTATATTAATAATACTTATTTATAATTAAATATTTATTTAGTTAACAATGTAAATAATAAAGATTGTTTATATTTTTCATTTTATTAAGATTACTGATTTTAAATTTTAATTCATTTAATTTGAGAAAAGGGAAAGAGCGAGGAAATAAGGGAAAGGAAGGGAAAAGTGGGAAAATGAGAGGAGAGCGAGAAAAACATAAACGTACACACACCACCCGTCCATACTAACCGGGTATCAGAACATTTTGCCGAAAGCCGTTCGCCGAAACCCATTTCACCAAAGAAATTTCGCCGAATGGACATTTGCCAAAACATTATTTATTGCATTTGTTTATTTTATTGTTTTTATACTAAATATACGAAGAAATCTTTACTTTTGATGGTAAAATATTTTTCTTCGAAATCTACGAATAGTTGTGCTTTTTTGTATGCAGAAAGTCTGTACCAAGGATAGTCAGTAAGTCAGTTCATCGTGTGATACCTTTACCGAGGTCTGTCTTTTATTAAGTCTTACGGTAAAAGGGACATCCGGATCGGTAATAAACAGGTTATGTGATTTTAATACCTCTTCGCATATATAAGTTCTTGAAGAGCCCGTATCGACTAGAAAGTGAATGTTTTTAATCTTTCCTTGTATTTCTAGTGTCATGGTACCGAAAAGTTGTTGAAAATCGCCAAACAATATTCCTTTTACATCATCTAACTCTTGCGCTAAGTCAGAGAGATAATTTAATTTGTATTAAGTTTTTTTGAGAGTTTTGCGTGTAAATCATTTGAACTAACATCTGATATTAAGACATCAAGCATAATGGTTGTAGTTGTATTAACTATTTTTATTAAGATAAGTTGTTTTTGTGAAAAGAAAAGAACGGATATTTTTAACAGGAAATAATTAACTATTTCAGTGATGGACTGATGATATACATAAGTATTTTTACGTAATATAGTAATATACGCAATTTATCAATCATATATCAATCATAAAGTAATCTAATTGCAACATAGAAATAAATACGCAGTCATACGCAGATCAGCAGTAATTCCGGCCAAGTTCATAATTCCAGTCAGAATTAAAATATTCTTTCCCCTGACCTTAAAATTATTTGGTCATCGAAAAGTTTTTTTTTGCTATAATTAAGACACATTGTTTAAGATAACTAAAAATTTTCAATACATGAATTCCGAAACTCAATTTAGTAAGATTTACTTCTAAAACCGGGTTAGTTTGCGATATAGAATGTAAAATTGCGGTGTCATCAATCCGAGTATATCCTTACTGAGTTCGGTCCGATGATCTTTCTGAGTCCAGTCATGTCAGTTTTTAGCACAGTCATGTGAATTTTGATGCGGACCGAATTTAAACTTTGATCGGACTTCGCTACCATCGGACTGAGTTAATTGTGCCAAGTCCTGTGATGTTGATCAAACGGACTGAACTAAATTTACACGACTGATCTACATAATAATTTATAACATTAATATTAATATTAACACGAAAATTTTATAACAAACATTTGGTATTTCTATTAGTGAATTAAATGTAATATTATTTTTATTATTTTCAGTAATGTCAATTACATCCATGTTTTTCTTTATAAAATTAAATACATGAAAAATTGAAAGAAATACTTTGTAAATTTCATTTGGAAGGCTTACAAATTTGAAATTATTAATTAAAATTAATTATATAATATTAATGACGTTATAATTATTCATTATGGCATAATATTAATATCTCATTAAATTAAAAAAATTTTTTTTTAATGACTCATTATAAAGCGAATGGCAAAAAAAAAAATCCAGTGTAGATCAAGATCAAGCTTT